>JAVXUL010061799.1:0-25102 GCA_035590515.1 Trichilia minutiflora
CATATAATGATATTGATGTATCATATTATTTTCATTTATTTATTATATTTATTAGATAAATACTAATTAAAATAAATGGAAAATAAAATATAAATATAAATATTTTTCATTTTTGATTTATTTGGCAAGGAAAGTAGATAATTTTTATTTTCTCTCTCTCAAAAATTCGGCAAGGAAGAGCTTGAGGATGGTGCAAAGTGAAGAGGCTTCATAGATTTGGCTCTTATCTTCATCGCAAAAGAAAGCATACAAAGAATCTAGCAAAAGCCCTAAGGTATTCTCACTTGATTCCACTTGTTTTTTATGGATTTAACCTAGGGTTTTTGATGAGAAAAACTTACATTCAAGCATGCAATAGGCCATAGAACCTTCATGTATATATATATATATATGGATGATGGCTTGATACATATGAAGTATTAACATGGCATATATGCATTTTAAGTCAACAATTCAATTTGTGAATTGTCAAACTTTGCCATTTTTTCAAGTAAAAATTTATTGCCATGCTTTCTTTTGTTTTTTGGCCAATTTTGGTCAAAGATATTTGACAAAATATTGAAGCCTTTGCTTCCTTGTTGCCTTAGCCGTATGGTGTCTTAAATGATCATCAAAATTATTTTGACAATTCTTTGATAAAATGGTTAAAAATTAAATGTTTTTGTTGCTTTTAGGATATGGCTGCATAATGGTATGTTACCTTAATTATTTAAACAACATCGTTACTTGTTTGAAAAATAATCTCAGGTCAAGCAAAGCAAGCCGTTTATTCGAATATCGAATAATAAAACATAACCAATGATATTATTACTTATTAGATAAATTATAATAACCAAACTAGTAATCTTAGGGTCGAATTACTATAATCTACTCATTCGAGATGAGCACGATTATTCAACCATAAATTGATTATTTGTGAGACAAATAATCTAAATTGAGTGAATCCGAATTATTTATGAGATAAATAATTTCGAATAAATCGAGTAATGAGATTACTTGTGAAACAAGTAACCTTAATCGAGTTATAAATAGTAATTTTATTTGTGAGACAAATAAAATTTATGGGTAAGGAGCGTGTTTGTTTATTAGTAACGTTCCTCAAAAAATTACTATCTCTATAAATAGTATCATATAAATAGTAACTCAACTTAAAACAGTAATAACATAGTTGTGTGACAAGTGATACGTATTACACGAGCAAATCTCAAATTGTATAACAAATGAGATCAAATCATGCGTTTAGGGTAACATACTATGCATAACACTAGTTATACATATATGCATATGTATATGAGATGTGCATATGTATATATGTATAAAGAATAATAATTATTCATGTGATGAATATTTATTGGTTTTTATGTTTGGCCTTGTAAATAGTTTTTCTGAAACTTATCCAAAACGAAAGAGAACGTATATGAGATATACGTAAATACTTGATAAATTCTCTCTAAGTAATTATCATATATGTATCTCCCATTATGAGGTAGCTAATGATTCTTTGAAATAAATTTTCTACTCCAAGATTTCTATTATATGAGGGGTATGGGGATTGTGTCATTGAATCCGATTTATCTAGTTCTAGGTGGTATTCACATTTTCACCAAGATTTTATTATGTGAGGTTAGGATGAGAATACTATCTAAAAAGGTATAATAGTTTGGGTATGACTAGTATAAGACTCCAAGATTTCTATTATGTGAAGTGTTCGAAACTAAACAAAGGATTTGAATCGAGTCCTGTATATGATACAACAAAGAATTGTTCTTTACTTGTCAAAATTAGTTATCCAAGATTTCTATTATGTGAAGTCAGCTAGTATAGACGAGAATTTGATTCCCCTCTTATTTCTAAAATCTAACAAATGTTAAAATCTTATTTTGAGAGTGTAAGATTTAAATAGAATAGTAGGAGCTATTGAGATTATATGTAACATCCCGGTGCGATGAGGGCGGGAAGTGTTGTCAGGACGAGAGAGCCTGAGCAAGGAGCGGCTTCTGGCAGGCTTCTAGGACGGCAGGGATGGACCGAATCCCACATCGGAGTGGGAGAGAAAGTTGCTGGGCTATATATGTAGAGTTGGAACCAAATTGTCAACAAGGCCTTTTGGGATGGGTGGTGGTTTAACTCCAAGAAGTACGCAGTTAAGCGTGCTTGGAGGAGAGCAATACCAGGATGGGTGACCTCCTGGGAAGTCCTCAATAACCCATTTCAAGAACAAAATCGTGAGACCCCAAGTGTTGGGCCAAAACGGACAATATTATTGACAGACTTGGACCAGGCGTTACAATTGGTATCAGAGCTAACTCTCTTCCAGTATGATGGTGGTGGTTCAGGGACGAACCAGGCGGAGCAGGTGGGCTTGTAACATCCCGGTCCGATGAGGGCGGGAAGTGGCACCGGGACGAGAGAGCCTGAGCAAGGAGCGGCTTCTAGGACGGCAGGGATATATCGAATCCCACATTGGAATGGGAGAGAAAGTTGCTGGGCTATATATGTAGAGTTGGAACTAAATTATCAACAAGGCCTTTTGGGATGGGTGGTGGTTTAACTCCAAGAAGTACGCAATTAAGCGTGCTTGGAGAAGAGCAGTATCAGGATGGGTGACCTCCTGGGAAGTCCTCAATAACCTATTCCAAGAACAAAACCATGAGGCCCCAAAGGTTGGGCCAAAACGGACAATATTGTTGACAGACTTAGACCAGGCGTTACATTATACTTTATAATTTTAGTCAATAGTTGAATTCAATTTGTGATACACTGCATTGACAAACTTTCTTCTGTGTCTTTCTAGTTCTCTCATATATTTAAAAAATGTCCTCTTCAAACGTCTTCTAAAAGATATTAGATAACAATATGTTGATAGGTCCAAACCTAAAAGACTGGTTACAAAATTTGAGAATTATTCTCAAATTCAAAAATCTAGGTTATGTCTTGGGAGTAGAGATACCTACTTCATTAGAGGTAGATGCTTTAAGAGGAGCAAGATCCCTTTAATAAGTGGCACACTGATAATTATAGAGTGAGATTCTATATATTAGATTTCATGAATCGAGAACTACAACCTAAGCACGAGAGTATGTCATCTGCGTATGAGATACTTAGATTTATGCAACAGTTGTATGATAAAAACTCATGCGTAGTTGAATACGAGATGTGTTCTACTCTGTTTAGTATAAGGCTCAGGGAGAGAGTCCCGCCTAATGATCATGTCATGAAGATGATTAATAGTATCGGACAGTTGGATATTTAGGATATTGTTATGATCGATCATCGCAAGATGAATTTAATTCTACAATCACTCATTTGTAGTTATAAATCATTCATAACAAATTATAATTTGAATAGGATTGACCGAACTCTCCTTGAGTTGCTCAATGAGCTTCAAGAGTCTATAGATGAAATAATAAAGGTAAGGGACATAAGGATGTCCATATGGTTACTACCAATAGGACTGGTAAACGACCAAAACACACATCTCAAGGACCAAAAACTAAACCTAAGAAGAAGAAAGTCAAGAAGGTTGAACCTCCTAAAACATCCAAAACCAAACCTAAACACCCTCAAAAAAATATTTTCATTGTGATGGGGATGGGTATTGGAAAAGAAACTGCCTACAGTATCTCGATAGTCTTAAGAAGAATAAAAGAGGTATGTATTACTGTTCTATGATTGAATATGAACTAAGTGTTAGTTTTGATATTTGTTCATAGATTATTGATTTTGCAACTACTTTATATATATGTGTTTCTATATAGGTGATGCAGAATAGTTTTGCATTACTATACGATAAGATCGTGCTGAGGATGGCTAATAAAGCAATGGATACTATAGAAGCCATTGAGACATGCAAGTTGAGACTTCCATCAAGACAAATTTTAAGACTGGAGTGAGTGCTAGATTTTGCTTCAGCAACTAGAAATATTATTTCTATTCCTTTGTTATATAATAATGGTTATTCTATACAGTTTATAAATGAATGTTATATATATTTTAGAAATGTATGTATTAGCAAAGTTATTAATACAAATGGTTTGTATATTTAGGAATTGGATAATTGTTATTCAATTTCTTCCTTTTCTAATAAGAGAATTTGTGTTGATATAAATCCAAAATATCTATAGTATTATAGATTAGGTCATATTAAGGATCGATAACCAAATCAGCTCGAATCTAGTAGGATAATGATCCTAATGGATCTGGCCTGTGAGTCGTGTCTTTGAAGGAAGATGAGAAAATCCTCCCTTAAGAATAAAAGAGAAAGGGCTAAAGACCTTTTGGATCTTGTATATACAGATATATATAAACTATTAGTATAGCGATCAGAGGTGAATTTGAATATTTTATTACCTTCATTGATGATATATCTCAGTATGGGTACGTGTATTTGATAAAATACAAGTCTAAATTGTTTAAAAAGTTCAAGGAATTCAAAAATAAAGTTGAAAAACAAGTAGGAAAAAGTACTAAGATCCTACGATTAGATCATAGGGGTGAGTACTTAAGTACTGAATTTCAGGAATTCTTGAAAGAAAATAGAATAATTTTACAAATGACTCTTCTGTATACACTACAGCTTAATGGTGTATCAGAAGAGAGGAATCGTATTCTATTAAATATGGTGCGATCAATAGTGAGTTACACAGACTTACCATTATATTTGTAGGGATATACTTTGCAGACAGCTAAGTATATTCTAAACAAAGTTCCAACCAAATCAGTTTAAAAGGCTCCGTATAAGATATAGAGTAGAAAAAAAATTCGGTCTCACTTATATAAGAGTTTAGGGTTGTTCAGTGTATGTTAAGTAGATGAGATATGATAAACTTGATAATAAATCGGAGATGGATTGGTTTATAGGATATCCTAAAGACAGTTTAGGATATTATTTCTACTTCTCTTCTAATCAAAGAGTTTCGATTAATATGAATACATATTTCTTAAAGAAAAAGTTTCTTAAAGAAGATGGTACGGGTAGAGATATCGAGTTAAAAGAATAGTCCTTAGAAACTCGAGCAGATGATGTTGATGCTGAAGAGTTTAGTCAATGGACTTTTATATCAATTAACCTAGTTTCAGCTCAAAAATTTGCTAGGGGTTTTAAGCTCTCTAAAAGATATGGATTTCTCAATGAATAAGATTTTGAATCTTACCTAATGGGAGAGACGAATCATGGTGATGATTCGAAAACTTATGAGAAGCCTATCCTGGATAGAGATTCAAAAAAATGGCTAGAGGCAATGAATTCTGAGATAAAATCCATGCACATAATTCAGGTATGGACACTTGTTAATCCACTAGAGAGAATAGTTTTCGTCGATTGTAGGTGGATCTTCAAGAGAAAGATTAATAAGGATGGACAGGTAAATACCTACAAGGCACGACTAGTTTTGTATCCACTACTGAACTAAATAAAGTATGTAAATTACATCGATCTATTTATGAATTGAAGCAATCCTTCAAAACCTAGAACATCCGACTTAATGAGACAATCAAATCATTTAGGTTCATCAGAAACCTGGATGAACCTTGTGTATACAAGTGGGTTAAGGATCATGTTGTTACATTCTTAATACTATATGTAGATGATATACCACTAATGGGCAATGAGATAAGCATGATGACAGAGTTGAAGATCTGGCTATCTAGAACCTTCTCTATGAAAGATTTAGGAGATGTAACCTATATTCTTAATATTCGAATCTATAGAGATAGATCGAAGAGGATAATTGAATTATCTCAAAAGCTATACATTAAAAAGATACTAAAAAGGTTCAAAATAGAGAACTCTAAAAGAGGTCTTCTGCCTTTCAATCATGGACTTTATCTTTTTAAAGATAATGGTTCAAAGATCGATGAAGAGTGATAACGAATGCGTGGTGTGTCCTATACATCAACTATTGATAGCTTGATGTATGGGATGCTATGTACATGACCTGATATAACTTATGCTGTAAGTATTACAAGTAGATATCAGGCCAATCCCAAAAAAAAATATTGCTCGACTGCGAAAACAATCTTTAAGTACTTAAGAAGGACTAAGGATTTGGTTATGAGCTATGGGGCTTAAGAGTTAAACATCCATGGGTATTCAGACTCAGACTTTCAATCGGATGTAGATGATCACAAGTTTACATCTAATTTTGTTTTTTTATGTAATGAAGATGATGTCAGTTAAAATTGTTCCAAACAGACGATAACAACTGACTCAACTATAAAAGCTGAATATATTACTGCTTCAGAAGCAACAAAAGAAGCTGTTTGAATGAGAAAGTTTATATTTGAACTTGGTGTAATTTCAGATATAGTTTATCTGATAAGCGTGTTCTGTGACAATAAAAGAACCAAGAGTACACTAGAAGTCCAAATATATTTAGTAGAAGTATCATATTTTGAGAGAATTTTATAGGTGCTGGAGAAATAATAATATCGAAGATATCTTCAGTAGACAATGTTGCTAACCCTCTTACTAAGGTGATAACACTAAAACAATTAGAACAACATCTTGAGAATATGGATATTAAATACAACAATGAATAACTTTAGTGCAAGTAAAAGTTTGTTGGTGTAGTATGCCCTAAAAGCCATTCGTGTTGTCGATTTCAGAGTATATTTTAATGTATCACTATATAAATATATGTGTACTATACATATATATCAATAAAAAAATTATTTCTGTTCATATATTTATTCTGCTTTCTCTTTCTATCATACTAACGAATTAAGTACATATATGAATGTCCTGATAATCGAATTATTTAAATTGTTCCCTATATAAGCAATATCGATTGGGTATCGATGTCGTATAGTAGGTACACTAAATGTCTCTAGTGAATATCATAATATGATATTAGCGCGGATAATATAACAATTATGTCATTAGGACATTAGTGTAGATTAATAGTTAGAGAACTGTTTTTCGAATGTGATCAAAAAAATAATGAATCATACAGAATATATGCAGTCAATGATTCGTCATTTGATTATACTAGTGTGCGACGTACTCTTTTGACCTCAGACGTCATAACAGTTATCTGATATATATGCACGTGGTTCATATGATGTATAAGTAAAGAACTAACCATGTCCTGTATAAGAAGCCAATTTGGTCATGCATTATTTATATCAGGATATGAATGACTATCAAGATGAGATCTATCAACTCAAGATATAGGATTTGAGTTATCATTGGCTTGATCTGAATTTAGGTTTCCAATTGGATATTAGTGAATGATTAAAACTCTAATACCCCCAACTAAAGAATTGTTAAGTTATACGAAAGAGTTCGTAGTGACAAGTTCAGCGTATAATGACTGATGATCCAAGATAAACACTGAGTTTAAGGTTTTAATTTTCTATGAGCCTAGACTTAGTCGGGATTAGATGATGAAGGGATATTACCCACACAATACATACAATCGAGCTTTATAAGTTCAATGAAGATTTTCTTCATTGTGATTTAAGGACTATGATACATTGCTAGATGTTAACCATAGTTGTTGAGCAATCAAAGGGTTTGAAATGAAATCGATGATATCATAACCATAAAATCCTTTATTTTCTTCTATATATATGAGAGAGAATATTTATTATTACTTGTTAAGAGAGCTAGCACTTTCAGTGATAACAAAAAGGCTAAAAATTATAAATTAGTTATACGTTAAATAGTTTAACGATTCCGAAAGTTTGATAAATTAACTTAATTATAACTTAAAGTAAGTTATAATATTCTATAAATATTTTAAAATATAAATATAATTAATTAATATTGGTCAAATTTTGTTTGACTGGTTTTAGGACAAGTTTTAGTATTAAATTATTTAATAAAGGGCAAATATGTTATTTCACCATTTTCACTATTAAAAAGCTTGTTAGTCAAGCTTGGGACATCCATGGATTTATTAATATTGTATTGGATGTTTTAGTAAATGTGGTGAAAGTATAAATATTAGTCATTTTCTCATTTGAAAAGAAGTTTTCATTTTGCAAAAAAAGATTGAAAACAAAAATAATCAAGCATCCCATCTCTCATCTCATAGCTAAGAAGAATCAAGGGGTTGGTTGTTTGATCTTGGAGGCTTGATAAGTTTCAAGCTTGTTTTCTCCATTAAGCAAGGCTAGAGGATAGCCATAAAACCTTTGTTTCGTTGTTTATACATTAAACATATTCATAAAGCATGTTAATCTATGATTAAAAATTTTAATCCTCATTTACACCTTCACAAAAGATTTTTGATACTTAAAGACGACAAAGAGATGGTTGAATAGAAAAAAGCAAAGTAGAAATAAACATCGTATAAGAGAAAAAAATAGCATCCAAAATAGAAAAATACAGAAACCAGCACGAATAAAAACCCTAGGGACAATTTAGGAGAGAATAAATCCAAGGACCCTTCTTTAAAACATCCCACAGGATTTGCCAAATCGATGCTAATCTAGGTTTTAATCTAGGTGTCAGTCTTTCCCTTTTTTAGTGAAACGACATCAATTTTGTTTATTTGACCTTGGAAATATTTATTTTACCCCATTCTAGAATATTCTTCCCTTTATACATTCTAAGACATTTTGGTAATTATCTAGAAAATTATAAATAATGCCAAAATAGAGAAATTGTTCATTCTTCTTTTCTCCAACTCTCTTTCCTGTCTCTCCCTCTTTTTACCGTTTTCTTCTTCTCTTGATTCTTTGTTTTTGCACTGATTAAAATTCAGTTTTTCACTAAAAATCACCTTAACTCAATATCCTCTACCTCTTATGAGCTTTAGTTCTCTAATTTGGCTAAGAAAACAAAAGAGAACAGGAGATAGAGTTTGAGCAAATTAGAAGTTTTTCGAAATTGATGAAAAATAAAGGTTTTAAAGCTTCCAACAACCTATTGATAAGTATTTTCATTAGATTTAAGTATTAAATTTGATTTAGAACAAATTTAGAATTTTAAGATTTATTGTAAAATTAAGATTTTTATAAATTTAGGTTCAATTTTGATAAATTAACTTGAATTATATTATTTAGGGTGTAGAATAAGTAAATTTGATGTTGATTATTGAAAATTCGAATTTGAATTAATAAAGACTATATGAGTCAGTAGTTTGAGAATTTAATTGAATTTGGATTGATGGATAATATTGAATTATGAATGGTCATAGGATTTCATTGGTAAAAATTGGACAAATAGCCAAAAATGGATTCGAATTCGATAAATAGTTATTGAGTAGGAAACTTGGGTTAGAATCATATTACGGCATATATCATCAATGATATCATTTAAGGTATAAATATTATTGTAAATATTGATATGTATAACTAGCCATCAAACACTTAAAAGAAGAGCCCGGGCAACGTGAAAGATTATAGGGAGTATATACCCTTTCTATGAGTGATTGGACTTTAAAATACTTTTTATTTCTTTTAAAATATTTATAAAAGTTAAATGTTTTCAATATTTAGGAAGTTAGATATTTGTTTTATATTGCTTGTTTTAAATAGATACTTGTATTATATTTTATTTTTGTAAATAAATTAAAAAATGGCCTATGTGATGTTGATTTATATATAAGGCCTTAGAGGTTAAGTATGAATTTGAAATACAATTGTTTTATGATTCTGTTTTGTATCATTTATTTTATGATTATGAAATGATAATAGCTTTTTAAATTATTATTGATTATATGATGAGTATAGAATGTATGAAAACTGATTTGGATTTAATGATGATTATTGTTATGATATTACGACTAATAAAGGCCGAGTTTGATTTTTATTATATTGAGTTTGATTTACTTCTGATGATCATTGCTTTGGATTTGATGATATATATTTATAGAGATATGACTGAGGAGGCCAAAACTATAGCTACAAAGAAGGTAGTCTAGAGTGAACATATATAGAGACTGCCTAGGTGATTGAATTAAAAGTAGCTTAAAATGGACCCAAGTAAAGGCCGCTAGGTGATCGAGTGAAAAAAATCTAAAATTGTATCTTGAAAAGGTCACCTAGATGATCTAGCACCTAGGTATGAAGTACTTGTTCTTTTGAGGGTCATATTATATTGAAGATAATCACAAATATCACCACGTGATTACTTAATGTTAACATTAGTGATAGACAAAAATTGTATATGTGTAGTTTGGACATTGGGTCCCATTTCTCAATTTTGATATCTATAGTTTTTGTGATGCGTTTAAGTCCCACAAGTATAAATAATCTTTATATAACAAGTTATAAGTATTAATTTGTCAGTTATATATGTCAATCAGAGACTAAGGGAGATGGAATCAGCTCTATCTTCTGTCAGTCCCATCTTGAAAATCCAAGGTGTGACAGAGGACTATATTATGTCGAGATAGTCATGAGTATCATTATGTGACTACTCAAGACTAACATCAGTGGTGGACAGGAATTTATTAAAAGTCATGCTTATTTTTATTTATTGCATAAAAGAATGTTTTTATTAAATAATTATTAATTTATATTTACATAAAAAAACCTATTGACGACTCGAGATTACTCTTAATTAAGATAATTTCCAAGAAAAGAGACTAACCTGATGACTTTAAACAAGCCATGATTTTAAATAACTGAAATGTTTTTCTATTTATTCTTAAATGATCATTTAAACCACTTTTTATTTAAAATGTTGTTTTAAATATTTATTATCTATTTGTTTTATATATCTGTCACTTACATAGTATATATCCATATACTCACCTCCATCATCTTTATTTTCAAGTGAATTGGGCATAGTTGAGTGATACAAGCGATGGCGATTGTATAAAAGGTCAGAGTCTTTCAGGTATTTCTTTAATCTCGACTCACATCTATATTTCTGAGCCCATTGGGAATATTTAAATAATTAAGTATATATTTGTCTATAAAATTTATAAAAGAATTTATGAATTATTTGGTTGTATATTTTAAGAATTTATTTATTTATTTTCTTGTGAAAAATATTTAAAAATATTTGAGATACAGATTTGTGGATGTGATAATATTTATGACTGATTTTATATTTTGGAATGGATGAAAATGTATTACACGGAGAAGATTGAATTTTGGATAATTTTGATAAGGATATTTGAGGAGCTTGTATAGATGATTTAGATTTGCTTAGCTACTTTACAGGTTTTTGAGGTATGTTCTAAGTCTTAGAATATATATCAATGGCTTGTGAAGGTTATCACGTGTGTACTTTACGGATGAAGGCGCAACACATGTATTTTAGTAAAAAATATATATGAATTTATTAAGTATTTTTATGTGTAAATAATAAATATTAATTTTTTAAATAAATGAATAAATTTTTATTAATTAATAACTTTTTAAAAATAATTATTTTTATTAATTTAATAATATTATTTCATAAAAATTTTACTGTATATACTTACTATCATTATTTTATAGTCATCAATTAGATGTACCCTACTTTGACTTTTATTATGATTGGGTTTTAATCAAAACTAGCTACCATTTATAATTTAAATTAAAAAAAAAAACATCTAACAAATTTTTAATAAAAAAATAATCCATATCATTATTTAAGGACTAAAATACACCTATTAAAAAATCATATTCTTTAAATTATCCTCTATTCTATTTACTCTATCCAAACCTTAAATTTTATTTTTACTTTTCATCCGTTTTCCTCTGTTGCCAATTTTCAAGCTTCTATTGATGGCCAAATTTTGGGTATTGTCAAAGATTTGTAAGCTTAAAATGTTGCTTTATACATTGTTTATTTTATGGATTATTTGTGTTTTAAATATAAAATTGTGATTGAATGGATTATATACATTGTTTAAGTATGTAAAATTGTGTTTGATGTTATATATTAAACAAAAATGATAATGGTTATGTTATGGAAACCTTGTGGAAGTATATTATAGGGAAAATAATTATTAAGAAACCAAATTGGGGGAAAAAATTGCCTTTTTTTTTTGGTTGGTGGGGGGGGGGGGGGAGGCATTATGGTTAGAGGTATGCAAAGCATCCCTTTGAGCACAAGCATCAACGTGCACTGGGTCTCTACTTTGAGCCAACACTCAGGCGTGGCCTGGCCATACCCGAGTGAGCACAATAGCACACACTTGGTCTCTACTTTGAGCCCACACAAGCCATGCCCCCTTTTTTAATTAAATTTTATTTAAATTTATTAATTTTTTAAGATTTTTTTTTAATTTATGAATTGAAATTTATTATTTTTATTAAACAAATTTTAATATAAAAATACTTTTGAAACTGTCTAATTTTAATTTTTGACTAAATTTTTTTATATTACTAATATTATTTTACTATTTGAGATTAATTATAATAATTGATTAATTATTATTGCTAAGCTTAATAAAAATAATCTCCATAATATTATTTACTTAATTAACTCATAGTATGTATATAAATTTAAGATTAATAATAATAATAATAATAATAATAATAATAATAAATTAAAGACACTATACGGAATAATATTATCTAAATTTTTTTTTGAAGAATATTAAAATAATAAAAATTGAGACAATAATTTTTAAAATATGTAATTAAATAGGGACAAAATTTTTAATAAGTAACAAATAAATTTCTAAAATAAATGTCATATTCTTATTGATTAACATTATTAATTACGAGATTTGTTGACTTGATGACCTGTATTATTTAATTATAATAATAAATTAATAATATATAATTGACTTATTGATATATTATTATTTTGATATTGTCTTTATTTTTTCTATTATTAAAATACAAAGAATTCTTGTTGACAGGTGAAAATGTTCATATTGAAGAGAGTTGAGGAGTATCATGTTGAGGGTTGTATGATATAATTGTCACAATTACGTGACCTCAGGTTGATAGGGAGAAATGAATAATAGAGTAACAAATTCCTTTTAGACAGGCTGGCCTAGGTTATTTCCTTGAAATATTTCTAGATTTATTTTTTTGAGTATGATTGATATATCATATGCTCCAACACGAGGTGCATACTATTGATGATTGTGAAAATGAGATGCGATTTCTTATTAGAGATAGTTTTAAAAGATTTAGTTATAAGGAATTTACATTGATTACGAATTTGAGATTTGGTACAATCCCTAACATCAAATCACGGAGTGATCGACTTCGAGATATGTATTTGAATGGGACAGATCTAATTACTCTGAAAATGATTAAGAAGGTGTATTACAAGATTGATTTGAGTTGGACAAATGACCTTGATGCGATGAAAATATCATTGTATTTTTTTATAGAGCGTATTATTTGTGGTAGAGGATATAGATATTAGTCAAACGTATTGCTGTTACGGATTCTAAATGATCTTGATAAGTTTAATCGATATTTATAAGGTTCGGTGACACAAACTATCCAATTATTATGCAATATACTAACGACATATGTAACTAGTGATAAGAAGGCTCGTACTCTGTCAAAGGTGAGAACACAAAGGGAAAGAACAATAATGAAGCATAAAGGGTTGAAGTAAAGTAAAATATAGAAGGATTTTCCATTGCATTTTAGGTAAAGTATAACAAATATATTTAAGTAATTTAGACAGTTTTATTATTTTGTTTAAATTCCTATAATTGAGTATGATAATATTTCTAAGTTAATGACTGTATTAAATATTTGCAAGTTTGAATTTACAAGATCATCAATATATCGGGTTTGGATTTGGTCAGAAAATTAAATGATCATGTTCCTTAATACTACGATGACATTCGTTGTCAAAAAAATGCTCGATCGAAAGATATTCATCAAAATTTTTTAGTCTAAGTGCTGTAAATCTTTTATATAGTGTCTCTATTGTGTCAGTTTTCTAATAATAAATGGTTTATTTATACTTTGAAATATAGGAACTTATAATATTACAATATATAGAGGAAACTCCTAAGTAGCGTATGCAGTTATATTATGTATGCTACATGAATATGGTAGGTGAACCCTTGTACGAGTATAATAATCAATTATCCTCGAACTATCATACAAGACATTATAGACCATGGAAGGTTTATCAAGAGTACTAATATTGATTTCATATTCATATATTAATATAAATTCCTTATATTAATTAAACTATTTACTTGTTTTATAGTGGTGGCTGGCATCGATCTTCTACTGAACAATAGCAATACGTTTGTACAATGTGGTTTATAGTACCCCGGTTTGAGACCCTAGAAGTCACTCATCTCATCTATCAAGTTTTGTATTATATCATTTATCTTATATATTTACTGGTATAGATTACGCTGTTTTCGTATGGCATTTAAAGCCTCAGTCACCTTAGATATTGAGTGATATGGAGTATAGAACCCCATTGTACATATTTGTGTCTCAATCACCTATCAGACCGAGTTTCATGGAGTACGTGTAACACTTGACCCAAGATTGTTAATAATATTGTTTGTTTTAACCCAACTCTTAAGGTCTCACAGTTTTGTTCTTGGTAATGGGTTATCTCGAGGACTTTCCAAGAGGTCAACCATCTTGGTACTGCTCTCGTCCAAGCACATTTAACTGTGTAGTTCTTGAAAATAAACTATCACCCATCCTAAAAGGCTTTGTTGATAACTTGGATCCAACTTCACATATATAGCCTAATAACTTCCTCTCCCATTCCAATGTGGGACTCATCTTGTCCCCACAAACATCTTGAAGCCTGTCAGAAGCTGCTTCTTACTTAGGCCTTTGTCTCGATGCCACTCTTCACTCTCAAATATCGGGATGTACAGGCTTACCAGCTTCCGTCGGCTCATCCTCGAGCCCATAATTGTACTGGAGGAGAGTTAGCTCTGTACCATATTGTAACACCTGGTCTAAAATTATCAACAATATTATCCATTTTAACCTAACCCTTGGGGCCTCACGATTTTGTTCTTGGTAATGGATTATCCCTAGGACTTCCCAAAAGGTCATCCATCTTAGTGCTGCTCTCGTCCAAGCACGTTTAACTGTATAGTTCTTGAAAATAAACTATCACCCATCCCAAAAGGCCTTGTTGACAACTTGGATCCAACTCCACATAGATAGCCCATTAACTTTCTCTCCCATTTCGACGTGGGACTTCTCCTGCCCCCACAGACATCTTAAAGCTTGTCAAGAGCCACTCTTGCTCAGGCCTTTGCCCCGACGTCACTCCTCGCCCTCAAAGATCAGAATGTTATAGTATGATACTGCTCTTACACCTCAGATGTCAATAACATGGCATCTTCTGACTATCACAGAGATGTGTTATAGGTAATTGATAGTTTGAGAGCGGATTTTTATAAGTTTGCATGATGAAAAGAAGAGCGTATGCAAAAATTGGAGGAATATACGTAATAATATGAAGAGTGTATAACAAGATTGGAGGATACTTTCTATAATTTGGCGTATGATGTCTGATACTACAGATGTTCAGGTCTATGCATTTTACAAATTTTAATATATTTGAATTTGAGTCTATGATTTTTTTCTTATTCTAAATCGTGTTATGTAATTCACATAGTTGGAGAAAAACTTGTAATGGAATTGTGTTGTTGTTGTTGATTATTTTTAGAGCGTATGATTTTTGATGTAGGCAATTTATCAATTAGTGAATGTTTTAGATGAAACTCTGCCAAATTTGTTTTACTATTATATCTAATATGGTTTATATTACTTCCTGTCCGTTGAAGGAACCTAATATGTCTATTATGAATGCTATGAGTGCTAAAAATATAATGGGTGATGGTCTCGTTGACAAAGAATTGGTGGGAGAGGATCAGGCTGATGAGGATAATACAGTTCAAGATGTGGGGGTTGAGAAGATTGGTGATCAGGATGTCAGAGTTGCTTGTATAACTGTGAGTCATTTTGATCATGTATATAAACTGAGTGCGCATTCTAGAACATCATATATGAATTCTATCAAAAATGGCAAGTCATGATATAAACAAGCCGTCTACTATAAAGTTTGTACTAAAGAGCTTATTCTAGATAACTTGTTCAATCAATTCAATTCATGGATGACTAATGAGGAAAACTATGTTTATGGCGATATCACATGACTAATTCCTTTTAGTGTTATAAATACAACAGAGTCATAGTTAGAGGATGTAGTAAATAACTAATATGCCTAGATTTGGTACTGAACTTATCAGTCTTTAATTAAATTGTGTTACAAATATTTTTTGTTTTTCTACAACACATCGATAAATACATTTACATGTTGGTTGCTAATAGTTAGCGTTTGGGAGTACATTTTCATAGAATTAGACAATAGTCCAACCATGTTTTGCGTAAGTTTCGTTCACCATAATTAATCTATATTTAAACATTAATAAAATATTTATCATTATCTGAATACTTTATGCAATATAGATGTTGCCTCAAATTGTATGGATGAGATTTACTGTCTGTCATTTGCTGTATGATTTATTTTACTCGGATATCAATGTACAGAGCTTCGTGCACGGATGTGGTTTGTTCAGACCCTGGTTTACATGTGACATTTTGTATATTTTATGGATTGTACAATAAGAATATTAGGTTGTATATGTTGTTCATGATGCATGCTGGTATATCATTGTGTGTGATTCAACTCCAAATGGTTACTCTGACAATAAGCTTAGAATAGTATTAGAGCCTCTGTATGTATTACTTACATATTTATTATGAGATATAGACATTGTAGATGATGTGATACTGTTTACAAAATCAGATGGTATATCACATCAGCATACAAAATCAGGTGATTGTGGTATATTTATAGATAAGTATATACAATATTTATGTTTAAGGAGAGCATTTGATTTGGGTCCAAATGATAGTTCAATTCTAAGAACCAAAATTTCTGTAGATTATGGTACAGTCATTTTAGATTATTATAAAATTATTTCATTTAAATTTTGTTTCGTTTATATGTACACATATTTCATTCAGTGTGAATTTATTTATTATTAATGGTGCAATAATAAGTAATTTTATAAAATGTGAATGATGGTTTAGTCAATTTGGTCGTAAATTTCTGGACAATTAACCCATGAGTATTTATGTCATTTTTGTATAATCACTGTAGCAATCTCAACATTGTTACCATAACTAACTCCTTATAAGATATGACAACATATTGTTTCCATCGGATTCAAGGAATCTATCGATTCGAAAACTAGACGACAAAGTTATGATAATTTTTGTTTGTTTTTCATTCAAATCTATCAAAAAAAATAACGTAACATTTTTCATTGTTATCTGAATTAAGTTCCATCAAATTTTATACACTCGATATATTGTATTGAGTCTACCAAATTTTATATTAATCAAATTGGATAACAAACGACGGAGTTATGTCATTTTTCGATCATTTTTTGCTCGATTTAATAATGAAAAATGCTGTAACTTTTTTCATCGTTATTTGAATTGAGTTTTGTTATATTACGTGGACTTGATGTCCACTGGATTTGATGATAATCAATTTACACAACAGATGACAGAGTTACATCATTTTTTGATCTTTTTTGCTCAACTTGATTGTAAAAAATATTCTAACTTTTTTATTATTATCTTAATAGAGTTTTGCCAAATTTGATGGACTCAATATATTATACAGAGTCCACTGAATTCAAAGGTAATCAATTTGAACAATAGATAACGGAGTTATGTTATTTTTGATCATTTTTAACTCAATTTGATAGTGAAAAGTGCCATAACTTTTTTCATCATTATCTGAATTAAGTTCTATTAAATTTGGTGGACTTTGTATGTTATAACGAGTCTACCAAATTTAACAGTAATTAATTTGGACAACGGATGATAGAGTTATGTCATTTCTTGATCATTTTTTGCTTGATTTGATAGTGAAAATATCGTAAGTTTTTTCATCGTTATCCGAATTAAGTTCCATCAAATCGGTGGACTCGTTACAACATACTAATTCCACCAAATTAAATGGTACTGAATTTAGATAACGAACTATAGAGTTAGGACGTTTTTCGATTATTTTTTCTCGATTTGATAGTAAAAAACATCATAACTCCTTTCTCTGTTGTCTGAATTTAGTATCGATAAATTCAATGGACTTGATATTTTACTCTAAGTTCACCGAATTTAAAGTTACTCAATTCGAGCAATGTATGATAAAATTACATCATTTTATAATAGTTTTTTGCTTGATCTGACAGTGAGTCTATGTTTGTATTACTTCTATTTTTTATTATGAGGTAAGAGCATTGTGGATAATTTGATATCGTTAGCATACGAGCTTCCAACAAATGGTATATACCATTAGCTAGTAGATATGTACACATATCTACTACTTTATCTCAGTCACCTATTAAGGTTACACATCATATACAATAAATCTTAGTCTATTTATTCAAAAGAGATTAGTTCCACATAAATTAACAACGTTGACAATGACGAATTAACATAAACGTAAATGCAGTAATCTTGAAATCAGTTCTTCCACAAGTTAAACATTGCCTAATGTAATATCAACTACTATAATATTAAACTAATTTATTTATATACAAATGAAGACAATGATTAAATTCTTATTTACATAAGATATTCTTTTAGCAAATATATCCGTAATTTCGCGTCTGATTCAACCTAGCTTCAAAATATAATAGAAGAAGGTTCCATCAATTCTTCATCGTTTCTTGTTAGGTAAAATCTTTTTTCTTCACTAGCCTACATGATGACATAGAAGTCACTAAATTATACACCATTAAAATAAGCTTTGTAAAAGAAATCAAATATATGAAGCAAATAAAAAATATCGACAAAAAACAATAGACATTGTAATGATGGCAATAATTATGACACATATATAGAAAATACATAGTAAAACAAGTAATAACATATACATAAATTATGAATATTAACATTGTCATGATGGCAACAAGTACAAATTACTTATATAACTAAAAGAAACTAAAAAATCATAGGTGTCACTCTACTGAGTGTAGGGAAATAGGATTCTTGTATGTAGATCGATTATAACCAATACTATGACATCTAAAACACGTCCTCCTAACCATATCTTTACCCGCAGAAGGGATTTGTTATTTCCTTAATCATCTAGGAGGCATATGTTGTTTAAGTGGATTGAAATTAATTTCTCTCAATTCTAAGGGTACAATTCAATCTATCTCGTCTCCTATCGATTGAATAGGCTTTGCATATTTTACAATCAGTGCTTCGTAGTGTAAAACATTGAGCATAAAGAATTATATGATAATCTTATATGTTTACAAATGACAATATCATGCGCGTATAGAAGTTGTTGGAGGTCAAACAATTTACAATTATAACTCTTATCTTCTATATTCATAATGTCAATCTTCTTATGATCTATTACCTCAAACTGCCATCATGAAATAGGATCTACAATCATTGTACAGGCCAACTCTATTTGATCATCAACTTTCTTCTGTGCCGCTTCTGTTAGTAATCTATCTTTTACAATAGCTATCTCCTTACGTTCGTAAAATCATCTTTGCAACACTAAGCTAATGTATTTAGCTAATGCTACAATAGGAAGAAAGCGAGCGTTTCTAAGCAATACATTCATACTCTCGATGATATTTGTGATCATCATGTCATACCAACAAGGTGAAATTATGATATCGCCCATTTATGAACCTTAATCCCATTTTCTAATTAGTTGGCTGCCTTCGGATGTATAGCCTTAACTAACCATATTTTTATTAAACTTATTAAGTTAATACACTTTTACAGCTTAAAAATATTTTTATATGAAATTATCTATCTTTTATGCTCACATCTTTTATTTTGCCTTGATATTATTAGATATATGATAGGTACAAAAATTGTAAACTACATCTGAAAAGATTGAGTTGATTCTCTTCTCAATGCTATTGTGTCGATCTAAAATAAATACTAAATCTTCTATCAGTCGTATGATTTCAAACAACTTCACAAAAAACCACTCCTACAAAGCATCATTCTCTGAATCAGTAATACCGAAGGCAAGTGAAAAGATTTGATCATTTTCATTAAGGGCTTCTACAAGAAATAATGTTCTCTGATATTTGCCCTTCAAAAAAATATCGTCAATCGCAATATAGGTTTAATATGATTTCAAAATCCATGGATACACAAACTAAGGGATATAAAAAATACAAAAAATTATCTTCGTTATCCCTTTGAAAGGTTGTTATTGAACCTGAATTTTTGTCTTCTAACACATGATAGTAAAGTGAGAGTACCTTGTATGATAGTGTTGGATCTTTGAACACAAGTCTCAATGTTTCTTCTTTACTATTCTCTGTCTTCGAGTATGAAAAAATATACTTTATATTCTCTCTGAGTATCATCTCGGATATTTTTAGGTATACAAATCCTATTGACGTCTATAAACTCGTCTTTAATCAACTAGTCAATTAATCGAGACCTTGCTTATCGATAACTTTCTTATAACTAGTCATGCTGATAACTATACATGGTGTACATTTTGATTACTTGAAAGTATTCATCATTTTTTGACTTAGTTACACGAATTCATCATTTACAGTCCTCACCTCTACACTTTGCCTCAAAAAGATCAGTAATAGACTTGCAAACCTTGATCTAAAAATAATTTTTTAATCCTATCAAACCTAATTTATCATGTCGTTCCTGCTTCATTCTATAAATTTGGCTAATAGACATATCACCCAATCCTATACTCAATGAAGCATCATTTGATATAGTAATAGTCGGTGAAATAGGAGGCAAAGACCTGATGTACTAATTTGAGGTTGACAGTGGAGTTATATGAGTACTTTTGTAGGTACAAGTTCTATTAATATTTTCTATGTCATTTTTATCTCCATCAATAAAATCATTGCCATCAATGTCTAGCTCAACAATATGATACTCGTGCTTTAGCTCTTCCTCTTGATGTTGAGGATGATCAAGATACTCAGTAATATATAGCTCTTCATCTTGATTAGGTGAGGAGTAATGTGATAGAACTTCTGTATTATTCAAATCCAATAAACTCCCATATTGAACTTGTGTTGGTATTGCAGGAACCACATCTCTCAGTGTATTACTTCTACTTAAGGATCTAAATAGGTGTACAGAAACTTTATTATTCGTACGACGCCACAAAGTGTTATGCCTAGTATGCACTGCCTTGTTGATACATTCAATGGTGATAAACAACAGATAATATCCCCTCATGGTTGCATCATAAGTCGGATTATTGGTATTGATAAAAGTCCAAAAGCTAAATTCATCTTTAATATCCGTTACAGTTTGAGGCGCCATTGAGGGTTGTATACTCTCCATAAATATTACCTTTGTCTTAATAATGAGCTCATCAAGATTAATCTGATACCTCTCATACAACATTCCCACAAATTCTTCATAGTTAATAGTTTAATCCACACAAAAAAGGTATTATCGACCCACCAGTATATCTCTCACCTTTATTTAATGTGAATTCTCATGAACCATCATATCGAGTGATTATTATTAATGCTCCAGCCATATCTATAATTAAATGCATAACAAAATAAATTTATTAGTTTTCTAATTCATAGGAGATATATCTTATATATTAATATATTTATATCAGTAATAAATTATTATTATTATTATTATTATTAACAAGTTAAAACATAAATTACTTTTATAAATTTTTATTTTATCAAAATTTTTGTACTAATAAATTTATTATTTTTTATTATAGGAATTAATCTCAAATATTTAAACAATTTTAGTAAAATAACAAATAAATAATTTTTTATCAGCAAATAAATAAATTTTATACAATTTCAATTTTCGTAATAATATTATTAAAATTAATATAATAAAAAGTTAAACAAAAAAAATTTCGGGCTGCTAAGCCTGAGTGCACACTAGATTAGATGAAAAAAACACACACTCACACCTCCAAGTAGAATTCCCCCACACGCCCAAAAAATGCAATTTTTTCCTCTAATTTTGGTTCCTAATAATTATTTTCATTATAATACACTTCTACAAAGTTTTCATAACATAATCATTACCATTCTTTTTTAATATACAACATTTAACATTTAAAACATAAATTATTAATAAAATAAGCTATTTATAAATCAACATCTTAAAATTATCTTAGATGATAGTTGATTGGAAATCTTGATGTTGATGGGGAAGCTTTCTCACAATCAGTAATAGGGGTGGGGATATATACAGTTTGGATCGGTTTGAGATAAAATTTTAAATCGAACTGTATATTACAGTTTGAAAATAAATAAATCTAATCTAATCCATTAACATATTACGAACCAATTCAAACAAACTATAAAATACGGTTTAAAGTATTCGGATTTGTTAATTATTATATAATTTGAAGTATGTTATAAAATTAAAGATATAATAATTGATTATGATCAATTCTATAATCTTTCATTGATATTTAAGATTAAGTTTTATGAATAATTTTTTTAACCCGTCTATGAATAATTTTTCTTTATTAATTATTATTATATGGAAGATATGAAGGCAAATCATATATAATTTGAGATGATAAATAAATAATAATAATAATTTTATAAGATAATATTAAGTGGTTTAATTTGCGGTTTCACGGTTTGAAATTGATTCAATTTACAATCCAAACTGCAAATAACGACTTGAAAAATATTAATCCGTAAATTGATCCATAAATTTTTCGAACCAATCCAAACCGTTAATTTTAGTAATTTGGATTGATTTATATTAGATCGGTTTGAAAATGTCTATCTCTAATAATAAGGTAAAAATGTAAGATAAAAACTGAGATATATGGTAATGACGAGAATATAAGTTTTTAATGGGGGTGTTTTTATCTTAAAATAGTGATATAGGTTATTTTTGAATGAAAGTTTGTGATGCGATTTTTTTTATTATAAACCGTGATTATTTTTTATTAAATCCCATTATGATTTAGGGCTCCCTCCTATTAAAGATTTTCACTATTTCTTTTAATTGGTAGAATTTACCGTCTATTATGTTTATGAGAAAAAGTAATGTTATATTTTAAATAATATAATATTTATTAATTGAGTAATAGAATAATATAATGAATAATTTTAAAATTTATAAAAAATTATTTAATTGGTGAAATTTATATTATTTAAAATATCAAATTCAAGATAAAAATTCAAGATAGATAAATTTAAAAATTTATAAAAAATTAGTTAATATGAATTTATATGTGATAAAAATATTTAAAAAAATATAGGATAGACAACTATTTTAACTTGGTCTTAAACTAAAAAAATTGGTTAAAAAAAAGATTTGGTAGTTTTTAAAATGTTATTATAGTGTGTTAATACGTAGTCTTAGATTCAATTCTCAATCCAGAATTCTCTCTGTTAAAATATCAAAGGAGTCAGTTCAGGGATTTTATCTTGTATTTAATACTATCATGTGTGTTCTCTGTATACGTATCTTGTGATTAAAGACGATTATTAGATGATTTGTGAGATCTCACTTTTAAGAAGTGCATCGATTTTGTGTTTGATTGAACGTCTCGATGGTAGTTAGATATAGAAGTTTCTTCTGTAATTAAAAAAAATTTGTTAATATGTAGTCAAACTTTGAAAAAAAAAATTATAAAATGCTATCTTCTGCTGCTGCTGCTGCTTGAGTCCATGTACACAGAAGTGAACCCACCCAACATAATGTCCTATCACCAGAAATCAAACAAGTGTCCTTTGAGGCGTAGGATGCACTTAGAAGCCATCTTTCATACACACTTTTGTGAATTTACTAATCAACTTGGATGGGGGCTTCTTAGGAAACATAGGCCAGCCATTAACAAGGTCCTCAAACCCAAAGATATCCCTAAGGCTTTTGGTGAATGACGCAATTTGTGATCACCTTTCTAATTGTTCATCAAACACTTTAATGCTTTTTAAAATAAAGGCAAAAATAATAATAATTTTTTTTTTTGTAAACCCGGAAACTCTAGACCGTCAGCCAACGTCCCGGGAGACGACACCAGGGGGACCCAGACTCTCGATTGCCTTTAAGCAGCATCACCAGGACGGAGGCTAGACCCTTAACCAATAGGCGTCCGACTCGTCCTAACTGACAGGCGGTACCAAACAGTCGAATAAAATTGGGGCCTAAACCCTTGACATTTCAATAGAAAGAATCCTAAGATGAGAATCAAACTTGTGACCGTGAGATCCCAAATCCAACCCTCTACCACGAGGTCACCTCTAAGGGGTTAAAAAAAAAAAATTAATAACAGAAAAAGCTAAATCTTTAGGTAGAGCTACAATGCATTCGAAGTGTAGATAGATACAAATCTTTGGTTTTGTATTGTAAAGTTTAAATAATTTTTAATTTTGATTTCAGAAGTTTAAAATTAAAACAAAACAAAAATTAAGAATTATAATTGTTATGACCATTATCCTCACTTCAACAAGCATGACGACGAGGAATGTTATGACCATTATTCTGATTTCATCTTGGAACCATCTGTTTAAGTTGAATCGGAATATGTAGTGATTTTGTCTTAAAAAGTTTGTTATTGTTAAGTGGTGATGACAACTAAATTATCCGAAGGTTTCTTCTTTCCTTTTGTTTTATTTCAAAGTTTGGTGATTTGGTAGATTCAGGTGTCGAAATCAAGATTTTAACTTTCCAAGCGATACAAATTTGTTGTTGTTTACTAGAATCAAATTATTGGTTTATCAGGTAAAATAATAACAAAATTTAAATAATAATAATAATTATTATTATAAAAATGTATTGAATATTCAAATGGGACTTTTGCATATAGTGTCCGCTTCAGTCATTTTCGTGCCTAAGATTTTTTTTTTTCTACTCCGAACGATTGATGGGTAAGGTCATCTACCTTCGCCGGCTAATTAATTTAAATCCAATGTCTACATCGAATGTCACCCATGGCGCGAAATAACTTACGTTTCAGCCAAATCGACGAGAAAATCTCTGGAGCAGACTCCATTTCCTGTGTGATGGAAATGGAAAGGAATTGTGGTCCTCCAATGTCTTATCATTTCATTGGCCGAAAAAAAGTTTTTGTATTGAAGGGAGATTGACATTTTCCCCCCTAATGTTTGCTGAAAAACCAACTACCCCCCTCTCATTAACTTTCAAACAAAAACCCCCCTAATGTTTTTAAAAATAATAAATACCCCCTTAATTA
>JAVXUL010061810.1:0-10188 GCA_035590515.1 Trichilia minutiflora
TTTTATTGGTTAATTTATTTCCTGGTTTGAAAAGATTTGAAATTCTCCCGTTCCCTGTGGAGACGATCCCACTCATCGCTATCTATAAGTTTATTTTTAGAACTGAGTTGGTATTTTTATTTTTGACGGATTCGACAACCGATCAACACACAAAGTAAAACTCTCTCTAACTTAAGTGTCGGAGGGTTTTTGTTGAAAAACTGGCTTTACCCCTAAGGTGTTTGATATTTTATAGTTTTAGATCAAAAATCGAGAAGAGAAGATCAGTTGGTGCTCGAGATTGAGGACGACACTAACTTCTTACATCAACAATTATTATTGTTAAAATATTAATTTTACGGTCAATTCTTGGCACTATTTACCATCCATATTTTTTTTGCAACAAAATATAATGTTGTTGCTAATAGTATACTTATAGTGATAATAATGTCATCTTATCGAAACGACATCATTTTGTTTTATATATATATACACAAAACATATCATCCCAAGTTTTTTTTCTTTCTCACTTTAATCTCTAGCCTCTCTGCAACTCTCGTATCTTCAATCTCTACATTCTCTAGCCGTCGTCTGTCTCACCGTTATTCTGTCTTGCCGTCATTGCAATTCTCTCACCGTCATTCTCTGTCGACCAAGCCTCCAAGCTGCCAATCGTAAAGTACATAATTGTATATCCCTAAATTCTAATAAATATAAACTAAAATTAATTAAATGTTTTGCATGGTTCTCGAAGGGTTATATACACATAAAAGTAGTCGATCAAATGGTTGTGCTAATGCATAAATTCAAGACATAAGAAGTTAAAAGAGAAATTTGTGTTGAGATTCTCAAAGAATTAGTTATAGGAAAATAGGTTTAAAAACAATTTTACCCAAGATTCTTGCATGATATCGAACATGGGAATAATTGGATTGTCTTTATTGTAGGTTTAGGTTATTTTTTGAACTATATAGTTTGGTTCGAAGGGGAAGTCTTTTAGCGCGGGCTCAGAGATGCAATGGTTCGAAGGAGAACGTATATAATTTGGTTCGAAGGAAAAGTCTTTTAGCACGCGCTCGAGGGAGCGATGGCATCCCTAGCCCACTCGGTTCTTCTCCTTCTGGTTTTCTTCCAAAAAAATTATACTCTATTTTTATTTTTAATACAAATTTTTATAATAATACACTTATACAATAATAAATTTAAATATATAAAAAAATCATAATTTTACATTTAAAAAATAGGTTATAAACAAAATAAATACTGCATCATTTTAAATATATTTTAAAAATTGTCGATGAAGAGTTTAAAATAATGATTTACGTTGATGACAAATTTAAGTAGAGGTAAATATAAGAAAATAGGGTGAAAAGTAAAAAAATAATAGATTTAAATTAAATTGAATTAATTTAAAAGATATAATTTTTTAATTGAGGATATTTTTATTTTTAAATAATAATTTAGATTATTTTTAAATAAAAATTTTTTATAAATTTTTTTTGGAATAAATATCATGTATAACAGATATTTTTAGTTAATTCTTAAAATTTTTATCAAAAATCTCTCAAGAAATGTATAAAAATGATCAAATTTTTTTAAATCATTTTACAAAACTAATTACGTTTTAAAAAATTAATCAATTAAATAAAAGATATATATTTTAAACGATTTTACTCTTATTTAAAAATATGTTTTTTTTACTTTTGAAACTTTTAAATACAATATATTTATATGTTTAAAAATAGACTTTTTTTATTATATTCAAAAATATATTTTTAAATAAAATAAAAAAAAATTATTTTTAAATAAAATAAAAAAAATCTATTTTTAAATAAAAATAAAATTATTTAAAATACATATTTTTGATTTAATTAATTAATGAATTAAGCTAATTATTTTCGTAAAATAATTTAAGAAAGTGATCATTTTCGTGCAAAACCCAAATCTCTCGACCGCAATTTCTTCACCAATTTCTTCGAGGTCACTCTCTCCTGTCTCGAATCATTCTCGAATTCTATCGGGCAACAAAGTAAACCAAGCGCTAATTTCATGATAGTGTTCATTACCCAGCGCTCACACCAATTGTTGCCAAATTTAGTTGCTAGGAACAATATAAAAACCCACGGATCTCCTCAACTGACCATCTTTTATGTTATTGGCTGAGAATGGATCCTTCACCGCGCCTACTGCAGCACGACCAAAAGTTCAAGTCCAGGCACCGAGCTCAAAGTCTGTAGTAGCTGATGGTGTTACTGTGAACCAGCCCGTAAACCCCCTTCCGTGCTCTGGTTTCTCAAGCCCTATATCTGTTTCTTCTCTTAATGGTGCTCGATCAGTCGGGTAGTGGATCTAGTAGTACTAAAGATCGAACAGCTGCTAAAAGCACAGGGGTTGCAACCACTCCTATTTGCAGACTGACACCAATTTCAAACGATAATTTTCAAATTTTTATGTAATATGTTTAAATGTTGAAGCAAATGACTTTTTGTTTGTTCTAGAAAAGAAGTGTAACCTTGACTTTGTTTACATTCAATTTTAATTATTTTTCTTGTGTATAGTTTTTGTAGAATTTTGTTAAAAATTTGCACCTTAATTTCTACTTTATGTATATCAGTATGAGATTGTAGTATTTTATCTGGGTTTTACTTGTCTGTGCTTTGATGGGGATTGGCAAGGTTGGTTCTTTTTTACCCAAACAGATATTTCTTCTCTAATATAAAGAGAAGTTCTTTGAATTAGGCAGCAAAGCATGATAACTATGTCATTGCATTGTAGTTTTGCATTATGTTTATGTAACTGCAGGATGATGTTCTTTTATGAGGTTCAAAGCTAGATTTGAACGGTCATTTTCTTGATTTTTTTATGTTGTAATTTCCTGAGAGAACCTAATGCAAATGCAAAGGTTTCATTCTTTTCTTTTAGGTGTGTTATTATCAAGATTCATGCTTTATCGTACATTATTGTAATTGTGTGTATATTTTTTAATTGAAAAGTTCTTGTCATTATTAGGGTTTAATGTTAATCTTCCCACCAGAAACTCTTAGAGCCCAAGGGCATTTGTCAAAGCTACTCAAAAACTTTCAAAAGTAAGTTAATTTATCACATGAAAACTAATAAAATGTTTATTACGACTTATATTATAATTATGATTAAAAATTAAAACTTAATTTTATTTCTTCATTAAAACTTGAGAATCATTCATTAATCAAGATATCTCTATGATGTACTTCTTTTGGCACTTCACCATTGTTTGGTTGTAAAATAGAAATCAGGTTCATTCAAACTATGAAGGGATCAAAAACATTACAAGAATTTGTACTCACGAAGGCAGGAAGGCAATCATTGTACTCAAATATAGACTTTGTCTGGGAAATCAGATATAGTGATTTTGACTTTATCTTTCTATGCTGTTTCTCTATCAAATGTTATCCGTTATGTCACAAGTGCAATTGTAAATATTGAACTTTGTAAATATTGAACTCAGTTCACTTACAACATGAGTTGTTTGGCTTTCTATTATGATAATTATATACTTTCAGTAGTTCTTGCGTTATCATATCTGATAGTTACCACTTGGTTATTACCGCATGCTAGTTCACCTACAATTTACACTCTTATGATATGTTTTGTTTGTGCCATGATTTTATCAAAGTAATTTTGCCCACATTTTGAGGTTTTTATTTTATCAGAGTTGGTCTCCAGGTCCTCCAAAACTATTTTAATGTGTATTTCTTCACAGAATAAAAATTGAATAGAAGAAAACAAGAAAGTTAGTATTCTTGATTCCTTGTTGGTTATTTTCTGGTTTGGTATATTTATAGCTCTAAAAGTCTTACTTTTCATTTCTAGAAAGTAAATAATTCCTTTAGTTTTTTAGTTTGTGAAACATATGAAGTATTCATATATGATATAATGTTGATTTGTTTTTGTGCAATGCTAGGTTATTAGAAGTAGATGTAGTTTCAAAGTCATCCTCCAAAAGTGCTTTACTGCAAAATCTTTTGAAAACTGGGAGTCCTTGGAATATAACAAGAAAGTTGGTACCCTTTGATGTCCTGTTGGTTTGTTTTTTTCTTTGGCATTTCTCTGGCTTAAGATTTGGTTTACATTTCTCTTCATTCTTATATGGAGACTTTGGGTAAATCATTGTCCATGAAATAACTAGCTATGCTAGCTAGTTTGGATTAGGTAAATCATAGTGTAACACTTTAACTAGCTATGCTAGCTTGGTTGACCATGATTGTTTATGTGATTTGATTTTGTACGTTGATGCAGGGAGTTTGAAAAGCTGGTTACCCAACTTAATTCACTGAAATTTCTTAACCAAGGCTCGTGTTTGTAGTTGAAGTGAAATCTTTCTTTTTTAAATGTTTGTTTATTTGGTTTCAAGCTTTATTGATTCTAGTAATTTAAAGTGTTTATTTTAATGGATTTTGGATTAATTAGTTGTGGGTTTGAATGCTTTCCACAATTTAATGAAAGGGATTTCTATATCATAGAAGAGAGCTATATATGGAAGTACTATTATTCAATATTTTACTATTTTTATGGCATTCGTCTGCAGTATTCTTGTATACATTTGTTTCCACACCATTATATTGCAGAAACTTAAGAAAACAAGAGATGGAATAGATTGATCTTTTATTCTTTTAGTTATTCTACAGAAATTCTTTTTAATTAATGAGTGAATTCAATGATCTTTGGTTTGGTTAATCCTAATATACATATAGTGAGGGAATTCAATGGCATTTGGTTTGGTTGATCCTAATTTACGTAATTGTTACATTTGTTTCTACATTGCTGGTGGTGTATACAAATTACATGCCTCATTATTATGTTTTGTATAATTGCGTTCTATGGTGAAATATGTGTTTTTGGACGGGATTGTTGATTGATTTTGAAAAAGGATGATAAGAATTGTGTAGTTCATTTTTTATTTATGATAAAAATGCTGGGTTTAATATGTTTTTCGATTGTTAAGGATTTTTTTATTTCTTTGATTTTTGCTAAAATTTTTGAACTTAGTGATTGCTAAGTTCGAGAAAATTTTTATATGGAACTTTATGAAACATCTTTTTTATTGCAAGAAATCATTTATCGGTTTTATTGTGAAGGTTAATTTTTTTAATGTAACTGTGCAAACAAATATAGGTAAATAATTTTTTGAAAATGTATAGTGTTTCTATTTTGGTTGAGAATTTTGTTTAAAGATTTAAGTTCTATCCTCTTTAATATCTGAATTTATTTTAATTTAATCGGATTTTTTTGTATTTTGTATATAATAATTTTATTAATATGATGATGTTTTGTAGATAGTGATTACTAGTTTTTTATGGCTTACATCAAAGTTGGAGGAGAGGCCTATGAAAGTAAGGCGGGTGATAATTATTTTTCACATAATGAAATGTGGGATGAAGGATTTACCCATGGAGTGTTTGGGTGTGTTTTCAAAGCTGGAGGAGAAGTTTGGGAAAGAAAGCAAGGCAAGATAGATTATTGTAAATTAGTTTCTTTTGTTGTAAATTTAATTAAAACTTGTAAAAGACATGAATTTTAAGTCAATCTCATATATACATTTTCTAATATATATATATAAAGTTTTGATTTTCTTTTTGAGTTTATTATTATTTATTTAATTGATAATAAAAGTTTTAAATTAAATTTTTGTAAATAAAATAATATTAATGACTGAAATCAAGAAATCTCTATAAATTAAATTTATATAAATAAAATTTTATTAATGAATTAAACTTTAAGTGAGGATATATATAAATATTGTGAAAATTATTTTTAGTAATGATATAATATCGTTGTCAAAATCATTTTTAATGGCGATAGTTATTGTCGTCTTAAAAATTACTTTAGTGATATTATAATGTCATTGTCAAATGTAGAAAAAAGTTATCGTTAAAGTTGTTTTGTGATATTATTGTCAATAATAGTTTTAACGATAATATATTTAAATTTTATTGGCGATAGTATGACGTTGTTGAAAGTAGTTTTAATGATTATATTTATTGTCGTCGTTAAAAGTGATTTTGGTGATAATATTATAATATTGTTGAAGGTGTTTTTGGTGATGACACATAGATGTCATTTTGTAGGTAATTTTGGCAATAATTTGATAGTGTCGTTAAAAGTCGTTTTAGCAACGACATATAACCTTTCACCTTTCACGACCAACTTTTAACAATAGCACGATGGTATAGTGACACCTTTTAACTCTTTTAGCGACAGCACATAACCACAACTTGTGTTATCGCTAAAAGCCTTGTTTTTTTGTAGTGTGTTAGCTTACTAAAAAGTTGAAAATAACCTTGGAAAGCTTTTATTGTTTCAATTTGAAAAATTCGTCAATTTGGTGAATAATGATATAACATTTCTAAATATTTTATGAGTTGTAATATTTAGCAAAAAGATAAAATAAAATTTGAATAATGATGAGAGAGTAAAGTAGATTTGATTTAATACAAGAAACGATAATTTAATTGGTGAAAAATAAAAGAAATTGAAGGAATTTGAAAAGTGAAGAAAACGGAAGGAGAGGAGAAGAAAACCCCTAGAAAATGGAAGAAAACTAAAAGAGAAATGTTTTTTGGAAGTAAATATAAGCATTTGTGAAGTTATCAAAACATCTCCAATAAGTTTTCTAATCAAAATCTGTTCAAAATGTGTCAAAGTATTACTAGACATAAAAAAGTATTAATATTTTGTCTAAAATACTAATATATTCTGCTAAAACATCGATATTTGACTATTTTCGAGACAAAGTATTGATGCATTCTACCTATATATCAATATATTCTCGTTTTTTTGCACATTGATATCATAATTTTAGAAATTCGTATCTTATAATTCGGATAACTCTATAAAATCTATAATATATTAATGGAAAATTCTTTTCGAGATCCACAACATAAAAAAAAATGACATCCATTAGGAATAAATTTCAAAACTAAAATGCTAATTCTTTCTAATTACGGATCATTTAACATCACCTATTTTCTCTATTCAAATATTGTTTTCTCTTTCATTCGATATCCAATTTTACTCTTCAATTTCTTTTTATTATACCGTCTCTAAGTTTACTTTTAGTAGCAAAAAAGTTGTCCATCAATTGGATTTTTCTATTAATAAAAGTTTAAATTCGAAATTCGAGTATACAAATTAACACTTTCATGAAAAAATTTTTAAATTCATTTATTTTTATTTAAATCTTTTTAAATTATTCAAAAAATATCCATATGATCTCAATTTTATAATATCAAATACCTGAATGTATATTTATTAAAATAATAATAATATCTTTAGAGGATAAAATGATCAAAATACCTTTATAATAAAAATATATGATTTGCAATACGTATAATATAATATAATTATATGATGTATTAATATGAGTCATATTTTTTATTAGGATTTATAAATTGGACATATAATTAACTAACTTAATATATACTATTGTTATTGTATTTAATTTTTAAATATGATATTAAATTATTATATTTTAATTAAAAATTTATAATTTACGAACTTGTAATTACTAATAAAATACCATTTATATAAATTATTTAGTATGAATTATTAAATATAACATTAATTATTATATTATATTCTATTAATATATAATATATTATATGTATTTCTACTTTTATATGTCAATTAACTAATTATCAATATTAATATTTATAAATTAGAATAATTGATTAAGTTATAGTTAAATTATTAAAATATAATTGATTATTGATTAATAGTTGTACGTTAAATTTTAAATATAATATTAAATTAATACATTTTATTTCTGATTCATGGAATAATAAAATAGTATATATGTAAATTATTAATAGAATTAATATATTCTGTTGATGTAAGAAGTTGGCTTCGTTCTCAACTCCGAGCACCAGCAGATCTTCTCTTCTCGTCTTTGAGTTTGAGGCTGCAAAACACACAGAATACTTTAGGGGTAAAGCCGGTTTCTCGGTGAAAACCCTTCGATGCTTAAGTCAGAGAGGGTTTTACTTGGTGTTTGAGATAAGTGTGCATGCATGCAAACAACGAAGAATGCATGAAAAGTATGAATGGCATGGAATGTTCTACTCTTGAGAATGATGCCTGAATGCACTGAAGAGTTAAGAGAATGTCTCATAGTGGGTTTTTCTCAATGTGATCGAAAGAATGCGAATCCCTCCCTTCGATTTTTAGGTGCTTTATATTAGAAGTCTAGGAGTGCGTATTCTTAGACACGTGTTACTGCATGACTGACGTGCCTAGGGTAACCTGTTACAAAATCAAGGGGCGTGGGAAATTGTGACACTGTTCTTCACCACATCATCCCTGAGACCTTGAGTGTACATCTCTCCGAGTGAAGCTCCCGGTCCTCCCGAGAATGAAATCCCCTGGTTCTCGGGAGGCCATTATACAGCAGGTTGTAGCCTCGATGTCGCCAGAAGATAGCGTTGTGGAGGCTGGTGTGTTCCGAGTGTCCACGAGTCCATACTGTTATATAGTGAAATATTGGTTCGACCCCCCGATCCCAAAGGTAAAAGTTGTTGAAGGCCCCGAGCCCGAATGCGAGTCAACAATAAATAACTCGAAGGAGACCTCCTGACTGGTTGCCTTGAGCAGAATGCCCGAGGCGATTCAACTATCTCCCTTTTGACATAATGAGGACGACACCGTATCAGGGAGTTTACTTGATATGTGCACGTGGTAGGCCTGGATAAGGGCAAAGAGATGGGCCTCGGCAAAATATCCCAACACTAAGCCCCTCAATTTTTAATTAAATAAAGTTTTAATTAAAAACTGTGCGATTTCTGCTCGACTGGCATGATTGACGTTGCGTCTCAGTTATCCCCTTGGAAACACAACCGTCTCTACACGTGTCACTCCTCTATTGTCGGGTCAGTCTAGAAGACTACGGTATCCGGACCGTCATAATTACCTGTTAGGGCGGATCTTATCTCATTTAAATTTTGAAAAGAACCTGACCCTTGACGTTCTACATTCGGATGACGTGGTATTCTCCTGTCCGTTGAATTAAAATCAACGATCGGGGTTTCTTGGGTTCGCCTATAAATACCTCCTCTTCTTGAGTAAAGTCATAAAACCATGGTCATCTCCATCCTTTGGTACTTTTTCCAAATCCTCCAGAACATCATTCTGAATTCCTTGCTTTTCTACCCCTTTGTTTTCAATCGGCTGATGGATCTCTTGTTTCTAGTTGAGGAACCCAACGTCTTCAACAGAGCTTTCATTTTCCATGGCTTCCTGCCTGTAATCTTCATGGCGATCTCTATTGGACGGATAGTCAATCTCACAAGCACTCGTGCTAAATATAAAGAACATGAAAAGTTGAATTCTTGAGATATTGAAAAATCAGAAGTATCCGACCACAACGGGACCAGATACTTGTCCCATCACCTTCCAACTCCGCTCGTCGAATACAACCGTTAGAAACTCTAAGTGCAGCGGTTGTTGTGCATCCATCCCAAAGCTCACTCACTGACTTTATTGGACTCTCTCTCATTTTACACTTGCAAACTCTGATTACTAACGTTCCTCCCTGATTGTAGGCATGCTATCAGATGAGGCAGCAGACAGACGCTCGATGGGACGAGACGAGCAGAATAATAAAAGAAACCTGAGCAGGAGAACATCTTCGCCTTGAAGCAGATGGAGCAGGCAGAGGCAGAACTGGCCATTCAAGACCCCTCAAATGTAGATAAGACCCAGTAGGGTCAGATATTCTGTAATAACATGGGTCGAATATTCTGTAATAACATACTCTAATTAATAAAATTTCCATTTCCACATATATGCGTTCTCCCGATTTCATTTAATATGGCGTGTTTTGCAATATTTCTCTGAGTACAATGTTTGGGAAATTTCCTTGAGTATGAAAAACATTCGGCTCCTCAAAGATAACCAAATGACTTTCTGGCTCGGTAAAGCTACCCGAGTAAGAAGCTATATGATCGGTTGTCGAATCCGTCAAAAATAAAATACCAACTTAGTCCTAAAAATAAATTTATAGATAGCGATGAGTGAGATCGTTTTCACAGGGAACGGATGAATTTTAAATCTTTCCAAACCAGAAAATAAATTTACCAAACAAGCAAATAAAATTGAGATAACTAAAAGAATTAAAAACTAACAAAATTAATTAAATCAACAAAAGTAAAAATAACGTAGAGAAAAATCAAAGAGACA
>JAVXUL010061821.1:0-10188 GCA_035590515.1 Trichilia minutiflora
TTGTAATTGGTCCTTCAGGTAATGTTAGCTCATCCGTTGCTCTCCTCTTGCCATCCATGCTTGTGCTCACATCAATAGAGGACAGTATTATGACAATTCACAAATTACTTGAAGTCAACATCAGTGATGAACAAGTTTTTTATTAAAATCACATAGATACTTGTATTTTTATTGAAAGAATATTTTTTTTATCATTCCTTGTTCTTTTTAGAAAAAACTACATAGAAAATCTATTGATAGCTCAGGATTGCACCTAATTAGTGTAATCATCAAAAAGTATGGCCAGGCACAATAACTTTCTTTTTGAATACTAACTAAGTTTTCATAATATTGATAAATGTTTTCAAGCTTGTCAATTAATAAAGATTTATTTTAATACTTTTATATCCGTTGTATACTTTTGTATCCTTATTTATTTGGTTTCTACACTCACCCCTTTCTCCCATTCATAGGAACTTTCAAGCAAATTCAAGATATCAACAGGGTGGTGATAATATCTGTAGCAGTATTTTTTAGTATAACTTCTATACTTGACTCATATTCTTTTTCTTTGAATCCAGTGGGATATTTTTGATAAAATTTATACCTGTTCTTTGTTACCAAAGTCATAAAAATTTTATATAGTTTAGTATTCTATTATGTAGTTACGGGATTTTATTATTTTATAAATTTTAGTCTTTGAATATATCTTTGATGTATAAATTTTATTGAAAAAATGATTGAAATGTCTCTAAGAGACAATTTGTGTAACATTTGGTCCAAGTCTGTCAATAATATTATCCGCTTTGACCCAACCCTTGGGACCTCACGATTTTGTTCTTGATAATAGGTTATTCTGAGAACTTTCTAAGAGGTCACCCATCTTGGTACTACTCTCATTCAAGCACGCTTAACTGCGTAGTTCTTGGGAATAAACCATCACCCATCTCAAAAGATCTCGTTGATAATTTGGTTCCAACTCTACATATATAGTCTAGTAACTTTCTCTCCTATTCCGATGTGGGATTTGGTTCATCCTTTCCATCCTAGAAACCTGTTATAAGCCACTCTTTACTCATGCTCCCTCAGCCCTAGCGCCACTTTCCGCCCTCATCGGACCGGGATATTAATTGATTTTGTATCATATATTTTTAGATTGATTTATGATTTATTGAGACTGATTCTAGATTGTATATTTGAGGTGTTTGAGATTATTTTTGATTTAAAAGTAGTTTGAAATTTTAAAGGAAATTATTAGGAGTATTTTATATGTTTTTATGAAAAATATGTACCATTTTAACCTTACAAGTTTTCAATATGTGTTTTACATGTAAAGAATGCATATTGAAAATTTGTGACGATTGTCACATGTGAGTTCTACTATCAAGGGCATGACAATATATAAGTTTATTTTAGAAAATCCAGATTATGATTCCTTATGCGTATATAGATTACATTCATGCTTTAGTTATGAGAACTAATGTGATTATTGTCATATGTATATTTAGGTGACGAAACTTAAATGAGGAACCCACACAAGGTGTTAAAAAGTGAAGGGTAATTAGGGAGTGTACACCCTCCCTAGACAGTGAGTGTACCTTTGATTTCTTTTGTTACTTCTAAAGTTATTTTTAACAACTTAATTATTTAAGTATGTTTTAGAGAAGATAATTTTTATTTATATATACTTATTGTCTTTGTTTTATAAATTTATTTACGTATGGTTAGTATGGAAGTGTATTTGTATATATGTGGCTAGAGGCTAATTATGGATTTGATTTCACTATATGTATTTTCTTTTAAATGATTTGATGAAATTATAATTTGTTAATGATTGTTGTGATTATTATGGATTATTGGATTCATATACATAAATATGTGATGGTGATTATAGTCAAAATAGCTGGGATTATATATATTGATTGTAGATACAGGATAGTAGTGTAAGGTGAATCTGAAAGAGGCTGTCTAAGTGAGTGGAAATCACATATAGAGCAGGTATGTGGGCTATATGAAATGATATTGTATGAGTGAGTTATGCCCACTTGTGAGTCTCATTAAGGATAGTCATGGTGTCAACATGTGATTACTCAATGCTAATGTTAGTGGGGGGTCAATTTTCAAAGTAAATCATGAATTATTTTATTTTGACCATTTCAAAATTAAATTTTTATAAATTTTTATTGTTTTCAAACTGCATGAAAACTCACTGATAATCTTGAGGTTGCTCAAGACTAGAGTAATTATTGAAAAAGATGGCCAGCCCAATAATTTTATAACAAACCATGTTTTTAAAATAGATCAAATATTTTAAATTTAAATTTCTTTAAAAGTTTCATAATTATTTTATTATATTAATAAGATAACTTATTTAATGAATTTTTATTCATTTATTTTTATAATTTAATTCACTCACAGAGTATACTCCTATATACTCACTCCACTCACTTTTAGCTTTAGGTGAATTGAGTTAATTGCATTTTTGGATGTTGGTGATTTTCATAGAATCTCTGGTTTCAGGTATATCTTATACTTGACTCACATTATGTATTTAGTTAAGTATACCAGATTGTATTTAAAATATGTTGTTTTGTGTTTTGTTATAATAGAAAAAGTTATATGAAATTTGAAGTTAAAGTTTTTGAATGTATAAATATTTTATAATAACTTATAATTTTCAACTCATAATTATTTTGTTAATTATGATGTATTGATGTTATTATGGATTTATATTTGGTTTGGATTTGAATTGAGGTTGCATTATATTATTATTTTTGGGATAAGGGAGTTTTGTCGTTTGAAAGATATATTTTGAGTGGAACTCCAATGATATTTTTCAATTAAGGGAAGGATTTGAGAGAAAATATGTAATTCGTTTGAACGAATTCCTAGTTCTAGATTCATTCGAACGATTAGGCAATTCGTTTGATCCAATCAATGGTTTCATTCGAACAAAAAATTGAAAAGCTCTTTGACTTCGAAAGTGTCAAATTCGTTCGATCGAAACCCAATTCGTTCGAACGAATCCACTGATTTGTTCGATCAAATCGACATAAAATGATAATTTTGTCCGTTTCTAGAAGATTCTTCTTTGTATAATTTAAGGACGAAAGGATAATTTTACCCCCATTTTTATAAAAAGGGGAGTTGAGCCCGTTTTACTCCTCATTTCTTCTCCTTTTTCTCTTTTTCTCCTTCCCTCCCATTCTCTCCTTTGTCTTGCAAACCCATATCCCCATTTTTGTGTTTTCTTTTATTTATTCTTAATTTCTCACTATATTATACATAATAAACACTCTACAGGCTTCGATTTGGTGTTTGGAACATAGGAGTGGAAATGAGAAGTTAGGGTTTCGACTTTTATTTTAGGGCTTTACCAACGATACCACGAGATTCGTAGCATCATTCCTAGCTTGTCTGTATATTTTGTTTTTCGTTTTAATTAATTTTTACAATATGTATTTTACTGTACATTCGTATAGCTTTCGGTAGATTTATCGCACACATTTTAATTTTTATATGCTATTCGAGTTGTAGTAAAGTCGGGAGAGTCGTACGAAGCTAGAAATATAAATTTGAAGAAAGTGGATAGATGTGAACAGTAACAACTAACAGGGGTTATTGTTCTGATGAGCGTGTGGGTTTCGTAGGTCTAAATTACGAAATCGAATTGAATTACGCTAGTGTAGTGATAATGTAGGTTCGTGGTAGTAATATGTGGGTAATAGGACGGATAACGAGGGTTGTAACCAATTTTGTGTATTATCCAATTTTAGAAAATCTCGGGTGATCGTGTATTTCTTACATACTAGTCGTATTCGTATTTTAGAAATGTATATTGATAAGTTTGGTATATATGATTAGGCGACGGAGTGTGAGCAAGGAATCCGCGTACCAAGCCGAGGAACGAGGGGAGTTAGAGAGTGTATACCCTCCCTAAGCTGTGAGTGAACTTTTTTATGTTTTCATCTATTTAATAAAGATCTTACTTTTATATTTATAATGATGCATAAAAGATTTTGCACATGATTCTACTATTTTCTTCTATTTATGCAAAAATATGTATATGAATGTTTTTATATGATTTTATATGAAAATGTGATTTGTATAGTGAATTTAAATGGCTTGACATATGTGTTTACATGAATGATGGCTGTGGGCTAATTTATGATATGTTGTACTTTGATAGTAATTAATTGGATATTATGATATGTTTATTGGTGATGACAACCATGAGAGTCGGGATTTGTTTACTGTAGCTACAGGATATGTGATAGCCTGAGAGTGTTTACCTAAATGGGGACACCCAGGTCAGTGCGGTATATGGTAGCCTAGGGTCGACCTGATAGAGAAGTCGCCTAGGTGAGTGCGGGAGACTTCACAGGTGGGGGTTGTTATAGGGTGTTATGTTATTGTATTGGAGATGTGCTTTGACTACCTGTGAGTCTCATCAGGGATAGGCACCACGTGACTACTCGAGGCAATGTCAGTGGTGGGTTTATTTCTTGAAAATGATGCATGTTTTGCACTTTGCATTTAAAACACCTTTTTATTAAAATGGCATTTCTTTTATTTGCATATAAAACCCACTAACGGTCTCAAGATGCCCAGGGCTAGGGTAATCACCGAGAAAGACTGCCAACCCAATGACTTTCATAGTTTGATTTGAGATTTTCAAATTAAAAGATTTTCTTTGAATTAAAATGTTTTATTTTATATTCGAGATGCGTTTTCTTACATATTGGTTAAACAGCATGAATATATATATATATATATATATATATGTTTACGATTCACTCACTGAGTATACTCCCATATACTCACCCCTCTCACTTTCCAATTTCAGGATAAATTAGGGAATACATGTTTGGGTTGGATGGTGATCGTCCAAGTGTTGGAAACATCAGGTATATACTATGCCGACTCACCCTACATGGTTCACAGTCCACTGGAGACGTGTCATTTTAGTAGACTTTTATTTATACGATGACTAGATATTTTGACAAATGTAAACCATACTATCTTTGTTTTACTTTATTTGATTGACTACACTTTTTAAATGATTTACTGAATGATTTCAGAAATGGTTTGTACATTTAGAAGTGTTTGTGGATTGCTTTGAAATAATTCAAAGTTTGGGTGTTTGGTTGGATTTATTTTGGAAGTGTTGTATGAAAAGTTTTGAAACAGGTTTTGTAAATGTCTTACAGGCTGACAGGATGTATTCTGTGTGATTGAATGCATCTTGGAAGTCTGTGACGGTTGTCACGTGTGGAACCCATGGGTTGGGACGTGACAGAAATAAGGGAGATGATTATCTTATTTATGAGGGAGTGACTTATTAAGTGAGTATATCGAGGATAATCACTTAGAGTGCATATGCTACTCGAGGTCAATATCAGTGATGGACTTTTTTTTATTTGATAAAAATTATGTTTATGGTTTTATTATACATTCATTGAAAATTTTTTTATGTACATATACATATTGATTTATGGATTTAGATATAAGAATAGCCATTGATGGCTCGGGATTCGTTCTAATTAGAGTGGTCACCGAGAATAGATGGTTTTGCCTAATGAGTTTCATATTATAGACAGGTCATAGTTTTACTAAATATAAAATTTTTTATAGCTGTTTATTTAAGAGGTTTTCTTAAAATATTTTCTTATATATTGTCACATCTGTTTTACATTTTCTCACTTACTGAGTGTATGTTAGTATATTTATCCTTTTTTTTTCTTACAAATAATTTCGAGTTTAGCCAAGGTACTAGAGAGGTGGTGACAATATCAATACACGTACATTGTAGATTACATTTGTTTTTGGTGATGCAATTATTTGATATTAAAGTTTTGATAAACAAAATTGATGACTTGATGGATTAGGAATATTTGTGAAAATTAGTTGCTCATTTATTGTTTTTGAATTAATATTTAAGTTATAATTGCTTGCTTATTTTGTTCTTTGATTTAATTTATATTAGTCGTATTGCACTTACAAACTTTTTGTGTCGAGAAAAGATTTGAATTATAGAAAATTTGGTTAAAGTATCGATACATAGGACGATATGTATCGATACATGTTTTTTCAAAAAAAGAAGTATTGATACAAAAGAGAAGACGTATCAATAATAGGACGAAGCACATTCATGAAATTATCCACGTATGGATATCTTAAAGAAAAGTATCGATATATCTTAACAAAGTATCGATACACACCTGCGAAAAAGCTCGGGGTAGCACGAAAACTGAAGAAGCATCAATACATGCAAATCAAGAAAAATAAGTATCGATACGCAGACGGAAACGAAATCTTCTGCGTAAAGAAGTATCGATACATGAATGTTGTCGTATCAAAACATGAAAAATGCCCAACAAAGTATTGATACATGGAATATAAGGTATCGATATATATCTTGTTTGCACAATTTAACGGTTAGTTTCAGAGCATTAAATGCCGTCATTAATGATTAATTCAAAGAGTCATTGGAGCGAATTAATTCAGATATAAAAATATAGTTATTTTTACAGAGATTAATAGTGGTTGAGAATATATTCAGGGCACATTATTGAAAAACATTCTCTCTGTAAAATCGATTATTATTCTCTCTATTCATCATCTGTAATTATTTTAGAGAGAGAAAATTTTGAGCCTATTGTACACACACTCTGTTGAGAGATTTCACGTGTAACTTTCTAATTATATCAGACACAATATTGGGTTTCTTCTTACTTATTATAAGACAGACTTGTACTAGATTGCACTTCACCTGAATTAAAGAAGTTGTAATTTCTTGTTGTCCTTCACCGTTTAAGAAGAAGATGTATCTGGGTTTCTCTTGACCCATAAAAACAAAGATTTAGTGATCCTCGATGTGAGTAGATTCAATCGAGAAGAGTGGACATCGACTTATAGTTGAACTACTATAAAAATATTTATGTAAAATTTCTTATCTCTCTCTTCATTTTCATTCTGCATTAAATTCTCTTTGTTTACTATGATTGTCACTTTCATTCTCATGAGAAAAATTTGTGTTACATAAGAGTTTAAAAATCTAATTCACCTCCTTCTTGGATTCTTCTATTTGGACCTATAATATTTAGGTATAATTTTCTTACTTAACTCATATTCTGTACATTTGGTTCTATTAGGAGAGTTTTACGACGTTTATATCTTTTTTTGTTATAGGAATTATTAAAACCCTTGTATTTGTTCGTATTTGATTATGTGAAAGAGAGATTATATCATTTTATAGTTTTAAATTATTGTATAACTGATATATAAATTTTATTATAAAAAATAATTAAGACGTCTCGAAGAGACGATTGAAAAAGATTTTATATTATATGTTTTTTAGGTTAAGGATGATACATATATGGATTTGAAATAAATTTTTTGATATATTTGAAGTGTTCTGAGTTATTGTGATTAAACGAAATTTGAGAGTTTGGATGGTTTATATTCGAAGTCTTCTAAATATTTTTTTATGAAAAATAAGTATCATACTAGTCTTATAAGTTCTTGATACGTATTCTGAGTATAAAGAATACATATCAAGAATATATAACGGTTGTCATGTGTGAGCTCTATTGTCACACCCCAATCGATGGGTCCCATATGTGACAACCGTCAAAGACCTCCAAGGTGTACTCAATCACATAGAATACCACATGTAGGCCTGTAAGGCTTTTATAAAATCTGTTTTCACAAATATTTCACATCACACTTCCAAACAATCCAACCTTACACCCAAACTCCAAATGGATAAAGCAAGACCACAAACACTTCAAATATAGGTGCGTGCATAAATAAATAAAAGTACATGTTTCCAATAAAATTTATGGGGATCAATCCATCTCAAATTAAATTCTAATTATTTATTACAAATCTGTTGATTTTTCATAAAATTCTCACGAATAAAAGAAAAATAGAAAGGACCACCAGTGGACTAAGAACTTGACAGGGTGAGTCGCCATGGCTATACCTGAGGCTTCAAGTCTTTAAGTGATCACCACCTCCACCAAGCTTGACCTAACGCTTGTCCTGAAACTGGAAGGTGAGGGGGGTGAGTATACAGAAGTATACTCCGTGAGTGAACGAAATAAAAACATAATATACATATATAAGTACGTATGACCTGAGTAATCCATGAGTAAAGTGTGATTTGAAAACAAACAAATCAAAGGAAAACTTTCTTTATTTTGATATCCTTGAAATATATTGTAGAAATCATTGGGTAGGCTCCCATTCTCGACAACTACCCTGGTCGTGGGTATCTTGAGACCGTCAGTGGGTTTTGTATGAAATCAAGACATGCAGTTTATAAAAATAGATTTAAATACAAGAAATAGAATATGTAGGTTTTTTTCGGAAAATAGGCCCACCATTAACGTTTGCCTCGGGCTAGTCACGTGGTGATCTCGTGCTAATCCGATTGAGACTTACAAGTGGTCAAACCTCCACTCGAACAATAATCAGAATACCATATAAATCCCCCATATGTGAAGTCCCACACTCACCTAAGAGACCTCTATCCACTCATGTCGACCCTAGGCTACAACCAGTAGCTACTGTACACAACAGGCCAATTCCACATCACCAATATACAATAACACAGGCCTATCATGGTCATCATCATACTAGCATGTACAACAAAATACAAACAGGCCAACATGGTCGTCACTCCAAAATAAATACCATAATCCGGCCCCAAAGGCCATACCATCATTACATTAAGTAAAATAGGCTCGATGGCTATAAACCAAAATATAAAATATGGCTCAAAAGCCATATCAATATTCTCATATAAAAACAGGCATATAGATCAACTCATTTTGAAATCAATATAAAATCATATAACAAAATTTTAATAACAAAAACATTTATATTATTATCGCATTTCATCATATATAAGTAAAACAGGATTTAAATAGAATAATAAAATCAAAAAGAGTCCACTCACTACTTAGAGAGGGTGTACACTCCCTAGTTTTCTTCGTTCCTCGACGACTCACGTGAATACCTCGATCTCAAACCGTCACCTAACCATACACATAACATATTATCAATACACGTTCCCATATGTATATGAATTCGAATGCATGAAATGAGTGCTAACCCCGGATTTCTAACATCGACTACTATCCAACATTATCCGAAATCTCCATTATACACCAAATTATCAAATTAATATCGTCATGGTCCCACATTGTAGCCAAACTAGCTCATTTCGATTCATATACAAAATTCTAATAAGTGGACCCCATCCATTCACTAGAACAGTAATCGGAGTTATTGTTCACATTCACCCAAAACCTCTGAAATTATATTTCTAGCTTCTTATGACTCCTACGACTTCTCTACAACCCATATTACGTTTTAAAACTAAAATGTATGCGCGAAATCTACGAAAACCTAATCGGATGAACAGTGAAACCCATATGAATAAAAAAGCTTAAAATGACAAAAGGAATATATAGGCGAGTTAGAATGGAAGCTACGAATCTCGTGGTATGATCGATTTACTCTGATTTCGTCTCTAACTCGAAAAACCCTAATTTTCCTTCTGAAACCTAGATAACCTTTCACGATTCTGCGTTCCTATCGCTAAATCGACGCTCCCAGCGTGCTAGACACGAGGAATGTAACTTGCCTGCGAAGAGAGATTAAAATTTTAGCAAACAAGCGGGTGGATTTAGAGAGAATTGGAGAGAACATAAGAGGAGAGAAAAGAAGAAGAAAAGAGGAAGAGAAAGCTAAAATTTCGACCCCTGCACCCCTATTTATAGAAAATGGGTGAAATTATCATTTTGCGCTTAAATTTTCTTAAGGAGGAAGCTTCTGGAAATGGGCAAATTTGTCATTTCGCGTTGATTCGATCGAACGAATTGAAGATTCGTTCGATCGAACCACCCCTTTCGATCGAACGAATAACATCTCGTTCGAACGAAGCCTTCTGCGTCTATAAAAGTCAGAGAGCTCCTCAATTGTCGGTCGAACAAACCCTCATTCGTTCGAACGAACCCACACTTCGATCAAACGAATGGCATCCTTTGATCGAATGAATTCAAATTCGATCAAAAAATCCCCCTATTCGTTCGAACGAATCTAAAGCCAAAATTTTTTCGAGAGTCCTCAAAATATCAATCGAACGAATCACCCATTTCGATCGATCGAACACGCTAAAATTCAAAATCTCACTTAAAT
>JAVXUL010061832.1:0-10188 GCA_035590515.1 Trichilia minutiflora
ATCATTTGATTGGCAAAATCCCTGACACTTTGATCATAGGCTGTTTCTCATTACAGTATCTTGTATTATCACACACCAACTTGGAAGGTCATATATTTCCTGGAAAGTTTAACTTGACAAATCTGTGGATTTTAGAATTGGGTGACAATCACTTCATCGGTAAGATCCCAGAAAGCTTGTCCAATTGCTCCGAGTTATGGGGATTGGTTTTAGGTGAAAATTATCTATCTGGAAGGATTCCAGAATGGTTGGGTAATGTGTCTAGTTTAGAATATTTTATAATGCCCAGTAATCACATTGATGGTCCAATCCCAGCAGAGCTTTGTCAGTTTAATAATCTCAAATTTTTGGACCTTTCTAACAACAATATTTCTGGGAGTTTACCATCTTGTTCCAGACTCTTTTCTGTTATGTATGTTCACTTGTCTAGAAATAGGTTGGAAGGACAAATAAAGAATATATTTCGTTTTAGCTCTTCTTTACTGACATTAGATCTTAGTTATAACCGCATAAATGGAAGCCTCCCAGACTGGATTGACAAGCTTTCTTCTTTAAGCTACCTGATCTTGGCCAACAATAATCTTGAAGGTGAAGTGCCAGTTCAATTGTGCCAGTTGAACCGATTGCAGTTGATAGATTTATCTCATAACAATCTTTTTGGTCAAATTCCCCCTTGCTTAGATAACACTTCACTTGGTGAAGGTTATTTGCCAGGACAAGGTTTATTTTTACTTAATGTAAGTTCAATGGTGAAGGCCGTAAATGTGGAGTTCAGAACAAAAAACGTTTCTCACACTTACCAAGTAAGAATCCTTAGGGACATGTTTGGAGTTGATCTTTCTTCCAACAAACTAACAGGTGTAATTCCCCCTCAAATTGGGAATTTAACCCGGATTCGTTCATTAAATTTGTCTCACAACAATTTGACGGGAACACTTCCAACTACATTTTCAAATCTGAAGCAAATTGAGAGTTTGGATCTTTCCTACAACAGTTTAAATGGACAAATCCCTCCTCAACTTGTGGAACTCAATGCATTGTCTTTTTTCAGTGTTGCACACAATAACTTATCAGGCAAGATTCCTGATAGGAAAGCTCAATTTGCAACATTTGAAGAGAATAGCTAAGAAGGAAATCCTTTTCTTTGTGGATTGCCATTACCAAGGAGTTGCAATGAGATTGGATTGTCGCCAAGATCTTCAATTGATGGTCCTGAAAACAACCATTTGATTGATATGGATAGCTTCTATGTTACTTTTGTAGTATCTTATGTGATTGTGCTCTTGGGAATTGTTATAGTTTTGTGGTTAAATCCATATTGGCGACGACGATGGTTTTATCAGATTGAGATGTGGATGACTTCTGTCTCCTATTTTATTGTAGACCATCTCCCTACATATAGATTCTGTCATCAAATTTAATGTATTTACATAAATTGGTTATTGTCTTCAAAGAATTTTCTTAATGAAATTGGTTATTGTCTTAAAATAATGTTTAACTGTTGATCTTTCAATTGTAATTGATTATTGTTTTACAGCTTTGTGGTAGATACAACCATAATTTCTTTTTGTATTTTTTTTTTCATTTTTCTATATTTATATGATTATCAAATCATAGAAATGATGACTTCCAAACATTCTTCATTAAGATTAACAAAATTATTATTATTATTATTATTCAATAGTTATAAAAGAAATTAAATTACAGGGTTATTTTTTATTCTTTTTTTTTTTCATATTGCCTATCAAATCTCAAGAATATATAAAATCAATAGTCATAGGAGAAATGTAACAAATAAAAAAGTATATCCAAAAAACAAAAATAAAAAGAATTAATGCTAATTAATAATTTCAAGTGATTATTGATTGATGTAATACTAATGTTTTATTAGTTACAATAAAAAAAATTTTATTTCATTAATCGAATTAATGAAAATGTTGAATTTTGAATAAGTTTAAATGTCTGAATCTAAAGGATATATTTATTTTTTGATCTTCAATTTGAATATAAATATTAAATTTATTTTTTTCGAAATAAATAATGTTTGAAAATTAATTTATAAGAATCTTTTTAGTTTTGTTGGATCTTGATAAGTTTTTATTTAGATTTCTATGAAATTTAATAAAATTGAGGGGTATAAATAATTTTTCTCCCCCTAGACTGATTTCCGGCAAATAAAAATCTTCCAGAAACACCGTAGTCACTGAAAGAAAACACTGCAGTGTTCAGAAATGGCACCTGAAACGCAAACCCTAGAAACAATCCCAGAGGAGGATGAAGAAGAAAAAGATACAGCTATGCCTCATGCTGTCGAAAAACCTAAAACGACAACGAAAGATAATTCTTCAGAATCGAGCGATTCATCGGACTCGAACTCAGACTCGGAAGACGAAAAAAACAGAACCTGGAGCTTCAAACCATCCAATTACGACACCCATGTTAAAGTAAATATACATATTGATAAACTGAGAGATTGGATGACGACCCTTTTTTTTTAAGGAAAAAATTCTATCTTTTATTCAGTGCATAAAAGTTCTGAGAAAAATGGGTGAGATAGAGAAGTTGAGACAAGCCAGAGAAGCTATGAATGAGATTTTTCCATTGACTACTGCTATGTTGCAAGAATGGGCTAGAGATGAAGCTTCTCTTTCAGCTGTCTCTGTGTGTATATATTCTTTTCCTTTTTGCAATCTGTACTGGTTTGGTTTTTATTTTTGTGAACAAATAGTTGCTTGCTAGAAGATATGTTCATGTTAATTAATAAAAAGTTAAAACCTTAAAAAAGTGGAAGGCATTTCGAAGGGAGTGTGATACTTTTGGGATTTTAAGAATGAAAGAAATGTTGAACTAAAATTTATGTTCGTTCTTTCTTTCTTTCATTCAAATTTCGCTAAGTGTTTTCAGAATTAGCTTGATTGCTGATTTAATTGGGGAAACGAAAATTAAGTACGATGGTTGTTATGGCTTCCTTTAGCCTCAGTTTTTAAGATCTCATACTTTTCTGGTTGCACATAATTGGGACCTAAAGTTTAGTGTGCACTTTGATCTTTTTGATTATGGTACGTAGCTGGGGAATTTTTTTTTTCCTGATTCTTTGCTCTAAGTTTGCATGCCCGATGCTTTTTTGGAGATTGAGAAGATTTATGAAAGAGGGTTTTTTGATTATCTGGTTAGTTCTCGTTATGATTATGGAATTTCAATTTTTGCGATGCATAAATTTAAGTGATTGAAGTTATGAAAGATATTCGTGACTCATTTCAACAAGTTACAACTGATTATATGGTGACCCAATAGCTTTGCTTTCTTTATCTTTCAAGGGTATTTAGAGCCTGTATGCCGTCTAATCTGGAATGGATATTCATATTCCTATGTTTGTATTGCTTTTTATATGACAAGCGGAACCTTTTCCAAGGTCATAGTTTATATACCAAATCATGCAATTGACAACTTTCTCTACCTTAAGTGCGGAAATTCATTATATAAATTGACAATACTGTTTTAGGAAGTTCAATTGCTTGTTATAGCCTATCGTCCTCCCTTCTTTTGATGAACAAAGTTTTTCTGATGCCAGTTGGGATTATACAAAGGTGGAATCGTAGAAACTGTTATTAAATTCCTAATATAGAGATTTTGATCATATTTGTTTGTTGAAAACAATTTTTTTCTCATGCAGTCTGTCTCTCTTTGATGTGATTACTTGAAATTTGTGCAAGAAAATGATCCTTCTGTACGTGAACTTTTACCTGATGGCATTTTGAAGGCAAGAAACCTATTTGAGCGAGCTATTACTGCTGCCGGTTTGCACATTTCTGAAGGAAGTAAAATTTGGGAAGCATACAATGAGTTTGAGCAAGCTGTTTTTCATGCCATTGCGGAGAGTAACACTAAGGTCTCTCTCTCTCTCTCTCTTCTTTTTTCTTTTTTTAAAGGGAAAGGGGGAGGGGAGTTTAATAATTAGTTTATTGGCTTCTACAGAAAGGGGTTGTCTGTAGTGCAAGAGAATGTTTGAGAGAGGATGTCCAAGTTCATTAACATGTTTCAATGTCATCGATTTATGTCCCTATTTGAGATTTTCTTTTCTTTCATTTTTTTTAAATCCTTTCTTTTGTGCAGTGCTAATTTTCACTGTTTTGCACCCAAATGAACTTTGCTCATATAAAACTAAGAACAAGAATTACTGTAAAGAATGGCAATGGTCTCATTGCTGAAGCTTAAGTATATAAATATTGATGGCATCAGTTGGGTCACCGTTGTACGAAGTTTTTACAAGTTAGGGCACAGAAGCATTGGTACTTCTAGGCGGGTTATCCTACCTCCTTGATTTCAGTCCATTGCTTATTTTCATGGATGACATTCATTTCAAGAATTTTCCTTTCCACAAATAGAGCTGCTTGGTAGGGAACGTTGTGCTGAGTAGAACACCGGTAAAAATTGGATCCGATTACTTTGAATCCCTGAGATCATCTCTTTAAGGATACATAGTATATGTCTCCCTTCAAATTTATGTTTACAAACAGATAATCTATATACCTTAAAGATAAAAATGAAATTTGTGAAGGTGGCACTTGGCTTGAATTCTAACAGGATATTTCTTGATTTCAGCGTGCAACAGATTACTTATCACAACAGATGAAGAATACTGATGGTTTGTTGCGTTTGCATGCTTATTGGGCTCGTCTAGATCTAAATTTGGGAAAAAATTTAGCTTCAGCTTGTAGTGTTTGGGAAAGCCTGCTTAAGATCAGATTTAGTAATTTTCATTATTTTCATATCCAAAACTTGACAACATTTCTCATTTTTAACATATTTCCATCTCATACGTTTTTGTTTATTTATCTTTGTAATGTTTCAAAAACTTGCTCTTTTCTTATGCAGCGGCTCAATGTTGGAAGCTTGGCAAGGTTATATAGCTATGGAAATTGAATCAAGAATATTAGTGAAGCTCGATCCATCTACAAGAGATGCTACAGTAAAAGATTTGCTTGAACTTCTTTAATTATTAGTGATTGCTTAGTTTAGTGTTGCTGTTCAGATTTTCAAATTAGGTTGTATTACAAGCGTGCAACCAAGTGATCCTTCTTACCTGTGAAGCAAAATTTTTTCCCTTGGTTTCCTTCCTTTTTTTTTTTTTATTTGAAGCGGAAAATATAAGCCCAGGCTTGTAGCAGCTTAAAGCAAACAGAAAGTATAATTATTTCTGAAGAATGAAAGGAATTTTTACTGCATCATCTATTGACTCTGAGATCTTGCATGTTAATTTATAATGATAAAGATGTCATATTAGGATTTGGTTATCTGTCAATGTCGTTTCAGGTCTATGATTCAAACAGATGTTTTGTTCAATGTCTATATAGTGCATTTTGGATGAGTCGATACCTTCCTTTCCTAAAAAATCAGAATCATTCAGAACATTTGCCCCTCTTGGTTGGATTTTGAGCGGGAGTATGGTACACTTGAAGATTTTGACCACTCTGGGCAGAAGGTACACTGTCTTCCTGCGGTTTCTATTTTTATGTTTAAATTCCAATTTTGTGTCTTTGAGCTTAATGTTCTTGATTCTTTTCTATTGCTATTGGGAACTCAGATGTGTAGAAATAGAAATTTCAATTCAGTTTAGGGATATAATTTATTCAAAAAGCAACTGTGCTAAAAAAAAGTACATGAAAGAAAGTACTTGATTTTTTACATTGCAAGTGTGGACCTACCCCAAGAGAATTCAAATGAGAATATATTTTACTCATTGAATGAATGATTAGCGAAAGGGCTTACTAAAAAAATTAAAACTAAAATAAATTACTGGTGGTTTGGATATTGAAGAGTAAATATAGTGCCAGTTGTCCACTTCTGTATATATTGAAGATTTTGCAATGTCAACAAATTTACAGTCTTCTTGTGTGTTCTATATCTGTAGCACATACAGGATGAATAAATTAATGACATTAGGGTTATAAGTAGCTTTGGAAACATTCATCATGATTGAACAAGTCTAAATTAAAACTGAACATTTGAAAGTAACTTTAGAGATCTGTCTTAACAACTATTATGCCTTTTAATCGAATTAATCATGCCTGCCTGCCTGCCTATTCTCCAATTGAATGTCCAAGAAACTTCAGAATTTCTTTTCAGGCAATTTGACTTGTAGATGTGAATGCCTTATAGAATTCTTATATTTCCATATTTTGAATGCAGATGCCTTAGCTAGTTCCCATGTATGTTTGCTGCTTTAATTCTTTTGCTCCTGTTCTCAAGTTTCTAGAAGAGCTGCTGCTGTTCAGGTTACAGCTGGAATCTAAATCTCTTTCTGAATCCGTAGATCAGAAAGAGCATTCCCTTAAAAAAACTGGTCTTGAAAAGAGAAATCCGGGTCTGAATGATGAAGACTCTCCTGCTAAGGGACAGAAAAGTACATTCCAGAAACCCAATAAAGTGGATGAGAAGGAAAAGGGACAAATGCAGAATTTAGCTGAAGAAAATGAAGTGAAAGAGACCAAACAAAAGGTCGAAGAGCAGCCAAATGAACAACAGATCAAGACTCAGCCCTGGGAGGAGCCAAAGGTTCACGGATGAGTGCACTGAATTTATATCAAATATTAACCTCAAGGCAAGTAACCAATCTACTTTCTGTTTGTTTGCTGCTGGCGTAGAAAATTCTGAATGTAGTTTTGATGATTACAACTTTTACAGGCAACTTCTGAAGATCTGCACTAATTCTTCAGTGATGGTGGTGGTGTTTCCTCCGTTCAAATTCTGATGACAAGTTCACTGGAAAATCAAGGGTCTCTCTCTCCATTCATCAATTCCAATTTTTGTCTTCCCTTTTTGGTTTTTGTGCTTCAAGTGAGAAATGGAAGCTAGTTGCTTTGCTTCTTGCAGTCCCATCTTCTTTATTATTGCTAGTTATTGTGGTTGTCATGATGAGAGTGTCGTGTTCTTGGAAACAATTCAACAGTCTCAAATAAACTTGTGGAAGGCCTAAATTCTTGAAATTTGGAAAAAATGCTTATTGTGGAATTCACTACTTGGATGATAATGTTATGTTCAACGTTCTTTTCATTTTGGGGTCATTAATTCCGTTCTGTCTGAAACATGTTTTTTGCTTTGGTCTTGATTATGCATTTGCATAATATTTTATCATACATATTCAAGCTAATAACTTTTTTATCTGCAAGATGTTTTTTACATATTGACCCGGCATGCTGATGCTCACACCCACGGATGTGCTTGTGAAGGCTGGCATATGTGGATTTTATTGATGATGCAAACCTTGCTGCAGTTATAGCCAAGAACAAGCAGCTGTTACTCGGGATGAAGCTAAGCATTGCAAGGTCAAATCCAAAGCAGAGAAAGAAGGAATCTGGCAGTCAGAGTGGCCACACGGAAAATGGTACACTTAGTGAAATAGTGTTTTAAATCGTGGTAACTTAACGTATTCTGTTTGAGTACAGGGCATGATTGCCTCTTAGCTCTAGCCTGTGCATGTATTTCTGTCCATTCTCCTTTTCTGTAGCATTTTACGTGCAAACATATGTATCTGCTGTGCATGCACATTTTATACATTATGCAAAAACAATTAATTTTCTGCAAAAACAATGCACATTTTATACATTTGAGCTACAACACAAAACTCATGTTAATAACCATCAGAAATCTTTGTTTTATCTTTCTTGGTGTTCTTGCTTTTGAGTGTTTTAAATGTTCTTGTTCTTACATGGGTGATACTGGCAGCACAAACTCACAAACAGACTGGAAATGCCTGGACATCTACATCTGAAGAATCATCTGCTGCACGGAACTCCAGCGACAACATTCACCTCAAGAAAAAGAACATGTTTGCAATGCCAAGAAACGTTAGACCACTTGGTGTTACAGCAAGAAAACCAAAAGGGGAAGGGGAAGATGAGAAGCCGAATCAACTGATGAGTTTAGAAAAATGTTTATTAACAAAGACTAAGGCTTTGTTCTTGGGGTTTAGGTTCTTATGTGTCACTAAGACTACAGTAATACTTTTTTATAAAGAAAAAAAAAAGAAAAAATTATAGAATACTTCCGGTATGCCTGATGTGTTAACCTACAAAATTTGAGCTTTTTCGTGTTCATTTTTTTAGTCTATTGAATTGATGTTGTGGTATGCTTGATCATAAACTTTTTTCTGTTGTCTATACAACTAATACTATGTATTGTTTTTTTTTTCAATTATTTAATTAATTATTCATACTTTCACTGTCCCTTGCGCATTAATCCATTGAATTTTCATGGTTGAAACGTGAGCTCGATCTTAATTAATATGAATTCACGTGCTATTTTTTGTGCTATATTGTTCCATTCCTTGCGTATATGGTCATTCATTAAATTTGACCCGTTGAGGGATTACTTTGATGGAGTCTAATGCTTATTTAGATATCCGTTGTTAATTGCTACCGCATTAGCATGCATCCTCTACAGCTTTCCTAACAAGTTAATGACTATCATAGCTTCCAGATTTTCGTGCTCCAAGGTATTAATGTTGAAAACATTATTAAAGCTTCTCACATTTCCCTTATCCTGAATATTTATGGCTATAACTCGAGGAACGTTAAAGTCTAGTGATAAACAGAAAGTATGATTCTTTCTTTTTCTGATAGCAATTGGTAATGGTTGGACAAAACAAAACTTTGATTCAAAACTGTATTGATTGAATATTTCATTCACGTTGACAACTGTTTGTTTTCCCTGTGCCTAGTGGAGAATCCATCATACCATTTTGTGATTTGTAGCCGATGTAAATCTTCTTGGATAATGTTGGCCCACAAAAACACTAATTGAGTTTTGTGTAGTATGTTGAGCTCCAGTGCTTATCTCTATTTTGAATTATGTTAAGCTAGACACATTTTTGGTTGCAAAATTCAAGAACAAATTAATGACAGACTGTTTATTTAAAATAAACAATATTTAATTAGTTATCTATTTAATCCCCTCAATTCTGTTCGACTACTTTCGTTTAAGGGTAGTTGAAATTTCTTGTATGTAGCACATAAATCTTGTAACTTAAATGTTAGACTCGTGAATTTTTTATGCTATAAGCTTTCCTTTCCCTATTTGTTAAAACTATATATCCTGTATGGTAATCTTGTGGTGGGTTTTGTCTGGAATGAACTAAGAAGAAGAAGCATAATTGCAAAAAATGGTTCTGAAAGGATGGCCCAAAGAATGTTGGTTGTGTAACTTTGATACCTTCATTAAGCATGGAGAACTGTTCAAAGTTGAAATGCAGACAACTTTTTACTTTTATTGTAGAAAAACAACTGTACAAAACTGGTGAAGATTGCAGAAGAGAAGACTGTATAATTTCAGATACAGATTTTGATGGGTCAGCTCAGTTTCTTTCTTTCATTTATTTATTTCAGGGTTCTAACTCCATAACTGCTGTCTGCTCATGTGTGGAGAAACAGTGTTGAAAAAGCCAAGGCAGTTATCCATAAATATGCAAAAACTTAAACATTGCAGAAACTAGCAGCAGAAGCAGCAAGAACAACAAAAGCCAAATTCAATCATTTCCATTTGGGTTTTTCTTGCACGCAACTCCCTTGTGTGTTTAACCTCAACGAATGTATGTAAAATCTTCCTGAAAGAAAAGAACAAAAAAAATAAAGAGAAAGAAAATAAAGATGTTACTAATTAATTAGCATCATGAAATTCTGGCTTTTTTTTTTCAGACCACACGCCTTGTGATTGGATGCAAAAGTGCTTTTTGGAAGTTGGACAAGTTAACCACGGGGATCGATAGCCATTAATCCATTAAGCAGGTACTGTGATTTACTGCTTTTCATTGTTGTTCATAGATTTGATTTGAAGTGTCATTCATATTATTTATCTTAAATTTTTTTATTTTAAAATAAAACCTTTTAAATAAATAGTATTATTCTTTAATTATTGAGAATAGAAATAATTTGTCGTAATAAACACATTTTTAATTTAAGAGAAAATACAAAACTTTTAGACCCACCAAAATAATTTCAATTTTGTAATAGATTGAATATAATTTGGTGTTCATGCATATTTGAGTTATGAATGCGTTTTTCTAAGTCCTCTAGTTCTCAAATTAAGAATTATTATAAAATTATATATATAAGTTAGATATATAAACTAATAACAATGTTATTCAAGCTATTATGATTTATACTTTCATGCGATGTGACCCAATTGATTTAT
>JAVXUL010061843.1:0-10187 GCA_035590515.1 Trichilia minutiflora
GGGTTCGACACTTAACAATTGATTGTTCTAAACTATAACTTGGACACCGTGCGCTTGCGGGTTTCTTATACGTGTTTTAAATAAATACGTAACAATTAAGTACCTAAATAGTTCATTAGTGGGTACTATCAATCTCTTACCAAACAAAACAGTAATTGCATCTATTATCTGACATGCATTTTAATTTCCAGTATTTTATTGTTAGGTTATATATATAAAATCTTGTAATAACTGAATTGATATTCTTAATCAGGGTGGATTGTCTACTTTGAAGAAATTGACAATCAGTGGTATTGTTAAGTTGAAAATATGGCATAACATAAAAGTTGCATCAGAATCTTATATAGTTGGAGGACTCCAGAATTTAGAGGAGTTGGACGTAGAAAATTGTCAGTTTGAAGAGATTAATGAACTAATTGAAACAGCCACTCAATTGAGAATATTGAGATTATCATCGTTGTATAATCTAAAGCAAGTATGGCCTATGGGTGCCCAAGGAAATAGATTTCAAGCCTTTCATAATCTAATTTCAATTCATGTTTCTAGATTGAAGAGTCTGAAATCCCTCTTTCCAGCCACAGTAGCTAGAGGACTTTTTTGGCTTGAAAATCTTGAGATATATTGGCTTCATGAATTGGAGGAAATTGTTGCAGAGGAGGAAGGAGTAGATCAAGCAGTCCAGAGTTCTGAGTTTGTTTTTCCTCGATTAATCTCGTTGAGATTATGGGACTTACCAAGACTCAAAAACTTCTGTAGAGGAATGCACATCTCAGACTGGCCAATGTTAAGAACGTTGCAACTACGTAAATGTAACACTTTGAAAATACTTGCTTCTTCAGAATTTATGAACCAGCCCTTGTTCTTGGTGGATCGTAAGGTACATCATTTAACCTTTCCATACATAATACAAGTGTTTCTCAATTTAATGTACATTAATCAGTTAGTTATTCAAAATTAATGTTCATATAGTATAGCATGATTTTAATACATTCAGTCAAAAAATGAATCTAAAATATTTGAAAATTACATAAAATTCTTCTTCCACTTTACTAGAAATTACAAGGATTTTTTGTATATGTTAATATAACAGTAGTATGTGTTAAACCTATTTTAAATCTGGATTGAATAATTTTTCTAAAACTCGATCTATGTTTTAACAGCTTTTTGTTTTTCAATATTTAATTCTTTGTTTTATTTTCAGGTTGCATTCCCCATGTTGGAAGAGTTGGAGCTGGATGATATGTATAATTTAGTGCATCTTTGGAAGGAAAATTCTCTTCCTTGCAATGTTTTTCAAAATCTGAAAATTCTAAAAATAAGTGAATGCCATGCGTTACAACAATCCATACCTTCCTCGGTGTATTTACAATATCTAACAACTTTAACAGTACGTTGTTGTTATGAGTTGAGAAATTCAGTGACAGTTTCTTCAAATCTTAAAACTGTCATTGGATATGATTGTCCTGAGTTGAGAAATTTGGTGAGACTTATAACAGCTGAAAGGAAGCTGACACTTAAGAGCATAAAAATATGGAATTGTGAAATGTTGGAAAACATCATAGAGCTTCAAGTTGGAGAAGAAGTGAAGGAGGATCCTATTGTTTTCATCCAACTGGAATCTTTGAAGCTTGATAGTTTTCCAAGACTTCAAAGCTTTTGTTTGGGGAATCACAATGCTGTTGAATTTCCGTATTTGAAAGGAGTAGCTGTGAGATACTGCCCAAGCATGAAGATTTTTTCTGAGGGGGTCTTACACACCCCGAAACTACACAAAGTGGAATATACGGACAAAAACAACAATGGGTATTGGGAAGGCAACCTTAATTCCACCATACAGAAATGTTTGAAGAAATGGTACGTACAAATATTTATTTACCTAAAATTTTAATTAATACATATCCCTCAACCCTTACCTGAAAATTTATGTATGCAGTTCTATCAATTCTAATCACTCTGATATTTTTGTATTGGTAGGTTGGATATGATGCGATAGATTCTTTGAAACTCTCAGAATTTCCACAAGTGAAAGAAAAATGGCATAGCCAAGCACTTCCTGTCAGCTTCTTCCACTCATTAAGATCACTAGTGGTGGATGACTGTAACTTTATGTTGACTGCTATTCCAGCCAATCTTCTAGCTTTCTTGAAGAATTTAGAAATTCTAGGCGTAAGAAATTGTGATTCAATAGAAGAGGTGTTCCATTTGGAAGAGCTAAATGCTAATGGACATTTTGGAACACTGTTTCCTCAACTTCGACGACTTGAGCTCCTGGACCTTCCGAAACTCAACAGATTCTGCTACCGTACCAAGGATATAATTGAACTACCCAAATTGTTCAGCCTTTTGATTGAAAACTGTCCAAATATGGAAACATTCATCTCTGATTCTACTCAGGTAGATATAACAACAAACGAGGAACCTCAAGAAATGACCTCAGAATCGAAGGAGATCAATATCCTGCTTGATATTCAACCTCTCTTTGATGAAAAGGTTATTTTTTAATTAGTTAACTATAACCCTGTAGGATCGCAATCTTCTCCTTGAAAAATTAAATTTCTTGCAAATAATTTTTTTAATATTTTTCTATCTTTAGATTAATCTACTTGGAAGACTGAAAAGATTAGACATTTATATTTAACACTCAATTGGGTTGATTTCCAGGTTGTGTTCAGTTCTCTGCAAGAGTTAAAGCTATCGAAATTGCCCAAGCTTTCACATTTGTGCAAGGAAAATTCTCATTTTGGCAATGTTTTCAACAATCTGAGAAGTCTAGAAGTATCGGAATGTCATAAGTTAGAGAAATTAGTGCCTTCATCGATGTCTTTCAAAAATCTGGGCACTCTGAAAGTATCACAGTGTGACGGATTGATAAAAAATTTGGTGGCACTCTCAACTGTTGAAAATTGGGTAACCCTTCAAGAAATGAGGATAACTGATTGCAAAATGATAGAAGAAATCATAGAGCTGCAGACTGGAGAAGAAGTGAAGGAGGATCCTATTATGTTTCCCCGACTAATACATTTGGGACTTGATCGTTTACCAAGCCTTACAAGCTTTTATTCGGGGAATTACACACTTGAATTCCCATAATTGGAAAGTGTAATTGTGAGAGAGTGCCCAAAGATGAAGATTTTTTCTAAGGGAGCCTTAAGCACACCAAAGCTTCAAAAACTGCAACTGACTGAATCAGAGGATGAAGGGCGTTGGGAAGGAGATCTTAATTCTACTATAAAAAAATTGTCTGAAGAAAAGGTACGTAGATGCATCTTCTTTGCATTTGCTTATTTTTGTTTTCGTTTGTTATATTAATTCAGAAATATGTTTTGAATACTTACACACATATATATATATTTACAGAATGTGCAGGATGTTATAGGAGAAGATATGTCGATGCAGCTCATCCTTGATACACAATGAGCAGAGTAACTGTCTGCATTCTTGTATTCTAGTCTTCTATATTTATATACTATGTTGTGTTCGAACTTGTACAACTACTCAGCTAATTATTTTTATTACAAGTAAAGGGATTTCCATTAAGCTTTATTAAGGATCTTGAAACTAAATTAAGTGTCTAGTAAGACGTGATTATCACTCGTAACCTTTAAAGAGAAGATAAAATAAGTTAATATCATTGCTGTCAGACTATGCTGTCAAAAGAGTATGCAACAGGGTGATATGCATAACTTAAGTAACAGAGCAAAGAAAGAAATTCCAAGAGAAAACCATAACCTCGCCCAATAATGAGAGTTTAAAAGGATCTCTAGTTTTTTTTTTTTTCCTAAAACACCAATACCTCTCTGTAATGAACTCTGTTATTATTGAATACAAACTTGTCTTTAGAAAAAGAAAACTTGATCAATACTAAAGCTATGGCAGTAACACTGCAGAGCTGAAGGCTTAGATTGTTTTTAATGATAATTTATTATCATTCTTTGCTTAACAATTAAAATAATTCTGATGAATTATTGGTGTTGGTTATCAATATTATATATTTATTATTTCATTTGGTCATCTGCTTTATACATTAAAATTTGGGATCATTCTACCATACATTCGATTGTATAGTACAACTGACAATTTTTTTTTTAATTATTATAATTTTTTAATTCTTTTGTTATAATTTTGATTTATTTTATTATAGTTCTCAATTTATAAAAATTTATAAAATTATAACAAAAAATTATGATTTATAATAAAAGACATAAAAATTATAATAAAAAATTAGAACAGTAAAAAGAAACATCTAGATGCATAACCTTAACATTTATAATTTTCCACTTCATTTTCAGTTTTTGATTTTAAAATTTTATTCTCTATAATTCAATAAACCAAAAGTTATGCTTTGTTTCTTTCTGACATCTGCATTATTAAAGTTTGGGATCAAGCTAAATAAACTCAATTGTATAGTATATATTAGCATCTTTCTAATTTTAGATTCTTTTATTGTAATTTCAAAGTTTTTGGTTATAATTTTAACTCATAGAAACTTAAAGAAAATACAATGAAAAGTTATGAATTAAAAGGAATCAAAATATAAAAATTACAATGAGAGTGTTGATATTAGAACTGTCAAACAGACTGGTAATTCGTAAGTCGATCTGTTTAACCCATCATTTAAGTGGGTTAAGACAAAAAAAAATAGGTTCATTTAATTCGCGGATCGATTTAATCCAGTTTAGTTCACGGGTTAAACAGGTTAATTCATTTAATCCACGGATCGATCTGTTTAATTAAAAAAATTAAATCTAATTTTTCTTTTAACTTTTATATTTGAATAACGATTGATTATGTTCGAATGTTAATAATGATATTAAATTTATTATTTATTAATATTAAGTAGTGTCAAATTAGTATATTTTGAGATTTGAAATCTTGTATTTAGACTTATAATTATTGATGAAACTTTTATTTGACTTGTTAAAATTTTTATATGTCAAATTATAATATAATTAGTTTATATTGTATTTAAGTTATAGACTTATTATTATTATTAATATATTGTATTTGTTAATAACTAGTATATATATATATATATATTTTATTTTTTTTTTAATTTTTTAAAGTTGGTCAGCGAGCCGGCCTGTTTAGGTTCGTTAACTCGCAGGCCGGGTTAAGACTAGTAAACTATTAACTTGTATAATAAATGGATTGACTCGACTCAATCTATTTAAAACTGGTCCGTAATGAGCCGAACCGATCTGTTTAACAATCCTAGTTGATATGTAATCCTGTATTATAATTCTCGGACTCTTTTACTATAATTTCAAATTTTTTTTGATATAATTTCAACTTGAAAATTTACGGAAATGATCAAATTTTTATCCTCATTTTTAAAATTAATTATTCATAAAAACTTTTTTCACTCCCATTTTTATTTGAATATTACTTTCATTCAAGCCCCAACTCAATTTTCTGTTTAAAATCAGTGAAAGTTTACATTCCCGACAGTGAAATACTATTCGAATTTCATTCAAATATTGTCTAATGTTATGAGGATCTTAGAAAAATTATACAAAAAAATAATAATGACTTTTATATATTATTTATATATTTTTAAAAAATCGTACAAAAAAATAATAACAAAATTATGAAAATCAAGCCATAAAAGAAAATGTAACTATTAGAGATACTGATAAGTTGGTTAACTACCAAATCTATTTCTTTTTCTTCAACCATAAATTTAGTGAATTAGTTAACTCTAATATGCTATTAAGTAGGTAAAAGTAATAATTTGAGTTATCATACAATTATTTAACATAAATTTAATTATAATAATTATATCTATGTTTAAAAAACAACATAAATTATCACGTCGTACCCATAAGACTCATATATGATAGTCGTCACAACTTCTTGAAATATATTTTAATACCCAAAACATATTTTGAGAACCTGGAAGACATTTTACATAACTAAAATCAATCCAAGTAAATAATATTTATATAATAATCGTCTTAGAATCTAATTATACAAATTCTAATGATCATTTAAAAGCCATCGTCATAATGAAATCATTTAACAAGAGATATGAATTCTAAAATGCAAATTAATCTTGTCCCTTCAACATCAGGTTTAGCCATCAAGGCCTCATGCAAAATCAGCATTTCCATAGGCCATATTTAAGTATCAATAACCAAATCATATAAAACTATTATTTGTTTATAAAACAATTAGTTTATATATAAAACTAATTAAAACAATAAAAATATATAAAGGTTCACTCACACTTAACAAGGGTAAGTATTTCTTATTGTCTCTCACTTCGTGCAAGTTTCTCTCTCACGTGATCAATGCCTAATTCATACATATGAATAATCTTATCAAATTCTATACTTCAAATGCAACAAATACAACCTATATACAATTTTATACATATGAATAACCTTATCAACTTCTATACTTCAAATGCAACAAATACAACCTATATACAATGATTACAAATATTAACCAAAATTTTCTTGTTGACATCTATCCAGTAAGTTTTACTTTAATCCTGGCTATTTAACCAATTTTTATTAATAAAATCCCACGACTACATATTATTACAACATCCATCCATTAATTTGCAACTCAATTTAGTTATCTAATTTAAGGCCTAATTGTCATTTTTCATAATTGTTTTTAATTTCCAAAAATTCAATCTCAAATTAAGTCATTCTAACCCTTAAACAATATATTCTAACCCAATTTATTGAAACTAAACCTAATTTTTCGAATTCTCTAAATATACAGTAAATCACAAGTCTCAAATTCCATCAAATATGAAATTAATGCCTAAAATGGGTTAGAAATCTTACTAATGGATTTATTAGAGCCTTAAATGGTTGTGATTTCAATTGATTTTGAAAACCCCAAAGTGCTCAAAAACTTTAGCTTTCCTTCATGTCGATTTCTCGCTCAAATCGAAAAAATAAAACTTGTAAAATGTTAAAGGCATTGAGTTCTTGTTATTTTGAGTGAAAAATTAAAGTTTAATTGAAAGAAATTGAAAAAAAAGGAGGAAGGAATCATTTTAGATATAGAAAGGGGGAGAGATCAAGCAAAAAATGAGAGAGGAAGAGGAAGAATGAGGGGGAGGCACGTTTGCCCTATTTATAAGACCCCATGAAGTTACAAAAATACTCTCAAGATATTAAAAGAAAGAAAATTTTAGAAGGGATAAAAAGAAACTTTATAAGGTCATTTTCATTCAATCAGCATCTTATTAGCATTTGAGTGAGAAAATTGGTGCCATGATCAGCTTCAATCTCCCTCACTTATCCATAACTGACACCAAACCTAGTGTCAGTTTTACAAGAAGAGTTCACGTCGATTAATCCCTACTTTTCTTGCCCTAATTTCATTATCTTTCGGCACTAATTCTCCTCTATTTTTAGTATTGTTTTTACTCTCGTCTGATGACTCTTTTTTTACCCTTTTTTTCTCTATCTATAAAATCTTATATCCCTTTAAAGTGTCAATATTTTGTCGACCACTTGTCAATCTTGATTAGTGTAAAATTTTTTTCTAAAACTTGAGGGTTCAATGGATAATATAATTGAACCTCTTCTATAGACAATCCTTTGTCAACTAAAATTTTCTCAATTAAATATTAAGCCTTCATATTGTATCAACTACTCATTAATTATTTTTATGCATGCATGTAAAAAAAATAACAATAATATCCTTAAGTTATGAAATAATCAAACTAACCTTACTTTTACAAAATAAAGTTCATAATTCTATCATTCTTAAAAGAATTTGGTTCTCAAAATTTTATGTACCTCGTTATTAGAATAGGTAAGGATATTGTTATTGCATAAGACTCTAAGGTTCTCACGTCATCTCCTCTATCGTGGTACTTCACCACAAAACTTTTACTATAGGTATAACTTTTTTTTTTAATACTCGTTCTTATTGATCCAAAATTGCTATTAGTCAAACTTTGTAACTTGAAACTTCACGAAACTCTATAGGTGGAGTTCCTATAATATATGAAGGGTTGGAAATATACATCTTCAACATAAATATATGGAATACATTATGAATCCTCTTTTATTGTGGTGGTAACTCCAATCTATATGTCATTGTACTAGTCTTTTTCATGATTCTATATAGCTCGATGTACTAAAAATGAAACTTTTCTAGATTTCTTAATCGGATTACCCCTTTTCAAGATAATACCCTCAAGAACATGATGTCACTTACATCAAATTTCAAATCTCTTCGATGATTATTCGAGTAGAAATTCTATCAATCTTAAGGTACATTTAACCTTTCTCGAACAATCTTTATCTTTTTCTGATATAGCTTTAATCAGCTCAATATTATCTAGCCTTCGTTCTCCCACTTCATCTCAATATAAGGGTGTTTTGTACTTCCTCTCATATAATACTTCATAGGGAGCCATACCTATACTGGATTAGTAGCTATTATCGTAGGCAAATTCTACTAATGAAAGATATATATCCTAATTGCCTTAAAAATGATAGGTTATTATGCATCAATTGTGTAATTAGGGTTTTAACAACATTAAACCTGCTTTAGGGTTTCATTTTCTCAAATTAATCAAAATAAAAGTGAGAATCACCAATTTTTTGCTTGGATTTGATAAAGATAACTTCAAAAGGATGAAGTCTCTAAAGATCACAACCTCTCCTTACTCTTTGCTTGCATGGCCAAATGTGTTGAGAGAGAGAGAGAGTTCAATTTTTCTTCTCTTAATCTCCTGAAAAATGAATTGATATATTAATATACTTATAACTACAATATCCCCATTAAATTGAATGACAAACATGTCCCAAATCTTGTCAAATAATCTTTACAATAGTTAAGTACAAAGTAACAAGTTTATCCTCATCAAATTCTTTAATGCCAAACTTATATTAAAGCTAGTCAAACAATCTTTGATCAATTTTATTTAATTCTATTTATATTCTCTAATATTAATAAAATATTATACCTTATATTAAGTTATATTTAGGTCAATTCTTTAAGCTCTTAAATGTGTTAAACTATTTAACTTATAAACTGTTTATACTTTTTAATCAATTATCATCTCTAAGAGTGCTAACTCTCTTAGTGGATGACAAATAATATTTACTCTTTCTCTTTTAGCAAAGCTAAGCATAAGGTTATTGGTTGTGACATCTCAAATTCATTATAATATTAGCCGTAAGCCTACTCAAGATTTTTGCTCAAAATCTATCTGTAAGCTTAACGATAATTATTAATATCTAGTAATATGTCATAATCTTTAAACCATAATAAGAAAAACTTCATCGAACTTTTTATAACTAATTATATGTACCGTTTGAATAATATCCTTATGTTTGTCTAATCTCAACTAAGTTAAGATTCATGAAATGTCAAAAACTTAAACTCAGTATTCATTCGAACTATTGACTCTGAACTTGTTACCACGAAACTCTTTCGTCTAATTTATTTTGAACTCTAACCAAAGATTTGACTTTCAGGTATTTACCAATGTTCGATTTAAAACTCAAATCCAAATTTAGTCAATAAAAACTTAAGATGCTATATATCGAGTTAACGGACCCTATTTTGATAGTCATTTGTATTCTAATATAAATAACATATGACTAAACTGGATTTTGTGTAGGAGACATAATTAGTCTCATATTTATACACCTTATAAACTATGTGCATCCATATCAGATAATGATTATGACAATTAGGTCTAAGTATTACTTCGCACACTAGTACAATCAAATGATAAATTATTGGCTACATATATTCCATGTAATTCATCATTTCTTTGGATACATTCAAAAAATAGTTATCTACCTGTTAATCTATATGAATGTCCTGGTAACATAACTTTTATTGCCACACATACTAATATCATCTCAGGATATTTATCAGAAATATTTAGTGCACTTACTATACTATATAGATTCCTAGTTGATACTATATACGAAAGAAACTAATTCGATAATCATTATTATCTAGGCATTCATATATATACTTTGTTCATTTGTATGATTAAATAAAATAAGCAACATACACATCTGAAAAAGAAATAATTTTTTATTAATTATATATATGTTGAATACATAAAACTGTACGTGTACTAAGGTTTAAATTCATCATTTTACACTTCAAAGTATAATTAACTCTCTCTATTTATGCATATTTTTAGTTTTTGATGTAAAATTTACTTTGTTTGTAATTTTAGTTAATTTTGG
>JAVXUL010061854.1:0-10187 GCA_035590515.1 Trichilia minutiflora
AAAAATTTTAACAAGTAAAATAAAAGTTTCATCAATAATTTTAAGTTTAAACACATGATCCCAAATATCAAAATATATTAATCCAAGACCATTCAATATTAATAAATGATAAGTTTAATTATTAACATTCAAACATAATCAATTATTATCTAAATATAAAGATTAAAAAAAATTAAATTATTTTTTTTAATTAGGTGGGTTAAATGAATCGGCTCGCGAGTTAAACGAGTTGGCCCACTTAACCCGCGGATTAAACGGACTGAGCCAAATCGGCCCGCAAATTAAACGGACCAATTTTTTTTGACCCTAACCCACCTAAATGATGGGTTAAACGGATCAACTCGCGGATCGCCGACCGTTTGACAGCTCTACTTGAGGCTGTCAAAAGATGATTTAGGTTAATAACATTAGAATCGCTATATCTTTATATTTTCATAAATAAAGATATAATATGTGCATATATATCAAATAAGCCTTATCTTCTATTGAAATAATTAAAATAACAATTAAAATAACAGTTAGTGTTAAGGTACAAACTTTATGTGAGTAGGACTATAATGCATAAATATTTATAGTATATTCCTTCTTTTTTTTACTTTCTTATTATAATTTTTAATATTTAGATGATAATTTAAAAAATACAATAAAAAATAAAAATTGTAATTAAAATTAGAGATTGTAACAAAAAAATTTGAAAATTTTAAAAATTCATTTACCTCTTGACGAAGGAAAGCATTTGGGCCACTATGTTGAATGTTCCTTTTATTTTTATTTGTTATCTCTTTTTTTTTGACCATTTTTATATATAATAGTTTTTTAATTTCTTTTTATTTTTTTATATAAACCAAATCCCACTTGGATACACTAGCAGGCTAACATGTCTTATCAACGCATAAATTGTGAGAAAATCTAAAATTATTTCATTTCAGATCTTAAAAATTGTTTATTTTTTTGTTTTAATATTTAATTATATAAGTTTATTTATTTATTTAAATAATTCAAATTATTTTTTATTTAATGAACCTTTAAGATACCTTTTGTTTAATATAATTTTTATTTTACTTTTCTGTATAAATTTTAAATTAAAAATCTTTATAGATTTTTATTTAATTAACTTAGTTATATTCTTACTCATATATAAAAAAAATATTTTATTTTTTATTTTTAAAATAAATATATTTTTTATTAAAATATTGCACACCTTAAAATAGATGTAATTATTTGCATATTTTCATGATATAAAGATGCATGTGGATATAGAGATTGGGTTCACCTCATGTATATGTGTAAGTGTAACGTGTAAAAAAACTAAATTTTAGGATTAAATTGTACGAAAATATGATGTTTAAATTTAGGGTTTTTATATTTTTTTCATGGGCGACAAATTTTATGAAGCAATCTATAATCCCAAAATCCATGTTTATGATTCTAAATCCTTAATTAATCTTACTACTTAAATAAATATATCACAAATCAATCAAATATAAAAAATTTTAACAATTAATGACAATATTTATAAGAATAAATTTTTTACCCTAAGCAATTTTTATAATAAAAAAATCGATCAAAAAGAATGACATCTACCAATTTAATCATATAAACCCTAATACCACTTATCAAATCTTAATACAAATAATTAAAATGATAACATGTAAACCATTAAATAATCATTTATAACACACTTAGTTACCTAATTAAACACATTCTTAAATTTCAACATCTCTTAGTTACCAACATTTGAATATTTTAGGATTAAGTGATTTCAAGTTTGGATTCATTATCTTAACTAATTTACTTTAAAATAAGACAAAGTAAAATAACAATAAGAATATGATTTAAAGACCATAATTTTATTATATTTTTTATATATTAATTTAATTAGAATCTCATAAACTCTAATTGAATTGTATTGTATTTTTATATATTAATAATTCATATTCAATAAATATTTTTAAAACTTTATGTAAGATCATTTAGTGATCCTAATGAATTAAATAATTTATAATATAATTATAAATTAATATATTATTAACTCACATATAACAAATTAGATGAAAATGGATGGAATTGGAGCGAATGAGATTCCAACTTTCTTATGTTATTTTTTAATGGTAAAGTGGCGAAGTCATAAACATGAAAAATTTGCTTCTAGTTTTCAAGTTGTAATGGCAAAATTCCACATCATGTGAAGACATGACATTCAGAATCCAATAACACTAGTCTTGTAAGGCTACCATTCCATAGCCATTTATTTGTTTATGAAACAAACGGTTCAACCTCAGTCATTCCATGGAGACAATTAAAATGTATTTTTATTTCATTTTTCAGAGAGAGAGATTTGCATTAGAGTGTAAATGAAATGAGAAAACAAACATATATTATTTGTAATCATTTAAATTTAGTTAATTATATTTAGATTTTAAATTTATTTAAATTTAATAAAAAAAATAAAAAGACAAATATAAGAATTGATAGATACTTTATTCATAAAATGTTAAAAGCATAAGTTCCAACGTGTATATGTATATTTCTCCATCAACCCTGAAATGTAACATCACAGGATCTTGATGGTTCTAATTGAATCCTCTTTATTCTTAATAAAAATATAATTTTTTTTGTACATACATCAATGTGATGTATTATTATTATTATTAATTAATTAATAGAAATATAAAATTAACATGATTATTAAAAATAAATGATACGAATTAAAAAAAAATTCAACTAATATTATAATGTAATGTCAGTCTAATATATGTTGATGTAGCATCACCCTCACCCATAATGATAATGTATAAAAAAACGTAAGAAAAAACAGAAAAACCAAAAGCTTTTAGGAAATGATGATGATGATGATGTAAGGTATTTTGACAGTTGAGGACCACAAGTTATCTTCTGTAGTGCCTGTAATTGTGGCCTGTGGCTGTGGGAAACCAATTCAATTGGAAATAGATTTTTAATCTTGTAATTTGGGTATCCAGCCATTTGAAAACTCCCATCTTCTGCCTCTGCCTCTGCCTCCTATATATTTATAAACTTTATTCACTCTTCGCTTGACCATATCATAAGTCTTTTTCTAATTTATTTTATTTCTTCCCGAAATCATAAATCAGAGAAAGAGAGTACTCATAACAAGAACATAATATAACATTTTTATTATTCACATGAGAGATTAAATTTAAATTGTTCATTTAAGATTAAAATTCCATTTGCTATAATAACCGTATGATGACTTTTAAAATAAAGTTACAGTTATCGTAAAATTTTTTTTTTTTATTTTTTCTTGTAATTTACAGCACAGTAACTATAATATAATTTCACTTTTCAAACCAAGCCACTAGTATGGAGGTTAGTTTTCTAAAGAAGAGATTACTATTAAAACAGAGAAAGAAATTTGACAATCGAGTCTTTTATTATTGATACTTGTTGAAAACAACATAGAAATCATCAGAGAAAATTAGTATATAACCTTGTCAAAGGCTGGAAGAGGAAGCTGAAGGCACCACATAATCAACAACAATCACACTCTCCAAATAATCTTTAACCTTATCTTTCTGCAATCTCACCAACTCCTCTTTAGAATCAGCTTCCTCCATCTCCTTCAATCCCTTAAAAACTGCAATTGAAGCAATCGAAAAGCCCTTAGCTCTAGACGGAGAAAAGTTTTCCCCACAAGTAATTTGCTCAATTCCATCAAAACACTCCTTCATTCCCTTTATTACCCCTAATATCTCATCTTTCACTTGCTCCCCAAGATTCTCCTTCAATTTCAAAAACGTCACTCTCACAGCTGAACCTGAGGGTAAAACTATCAGATCGGGAGTTTGATCAGCTACCCAATCAACGGCCATGAGGTCCTCGCATATTGGGAGGACCGATTCCCTGACTACACTCAAGTGGTTAGGGTGTCGAGAGTAGGTATTCAGGTCGGCTTTGGAGTTGTAACGGCTGTGAAGCATGTGGGAAAACGTGAAGAGTGACGAACCGGTCCTGTGGACGGGACCGACGGAGAGGTGACGAACTGGGTCTAGAGAGATGAGTCCGTTGAGGTTGTTTATCATGGTGTTCACTTTGGATTGATCTGTGTCCGGTTTGACCTTGAAGAGAACGATGTGTTCAATGGTTGTTTGAGTTGACATGTTGAATTTGATGGAGGATCTGTGTTGTGGGAATGGTTTGTAGTGAAGGGCGGTTTGTTTGGGGGGTGAGAAAGCGAGGGAAAGTGAAGAAGTCGAGGAAAATAGTGGTCTTGTTACGAGGGTGAGGCTTTGGCACATCATTGTAATCTTGTCCTTGCGACACTAACATTGAGCATCGGGGAGGATTCATTCATTTTTTATTTCTTGTTCCCCTTTTCCAAAAGGCTAAAAAAAATATATATATTTTTCCTTTGTTTCAGGACTGATTAAAAAACATTGCTCCTGACGAGGAGAGGGACATAAGCTAAGTTTTCAAAGGGATTATAAAATAATCAGGGCTGGGCTGAACCAATCCCAACCGACCGATTTGGGTTCGCTTCGAATTTTAGTCATCCGAACTGATAACCAATTGAACCGATCTTTAATTAATGAAATTTCAAATTTACCCCTTAATTGTAAAAACATCATTTTACATAATTCGTTTATGAGAACAATACCCATTAATGTAGAAAACAAATAAATATTACCACCATTAAATTTGATATTAAAAATTAAAATTTATAATTTTATTTATCCTAAGAAATTATATTATTATTTTTAAAATAATTAATAAATTAATATACTAAATAGTATAAAATTATTTAAAAATAATAAAATAAAATATTTATTAAATAAAAGATAAAATAAATACATATAATAAAGTCAATTTATAAAATATAATAATTAATCAAAATAAAATATTTTTATTTTATTTAATAATACATAAATTTACATATTAAAATTATGTACACCTTTTAAATTAAATTAAATTATTATTTTTAGTTTAAATTTTGATAATTATTTTTTTAAAAGTATTTAATTTTAATTAAATATTAAAATAATTAAAATAATTTTGTCTAGGTCACCTTGAGTTTTTCTAATTTATGTGTAGTATAATATTATGAATTACATATCTATTTTCAAAAAATTTAATTAACAAATTTCATAAAATAATATAATCCCTATTAATTTTAATTCTTTGATATTTTAATTTTAGATATAAAATAATAAAAAGTGATGTTTGAATTTTGTTTAATTTTATTTTTTAATAAATAATAAATAAAAATTAGAATATATTTGTTAGTTTTGATGTTTTGAATAAAACAAGTGAGAATTTGAGAGAATGGGCAAAAATTAAGTAAGCTTAAAAGAAGGGACAGAATATAAAATTTAATATTTTTTTTAAAAATACTTAGCTAGAAAAAATAGCTATTAGATTCTTAATATTTAATAGAAGTAGTATAATATATTAATTATTTATTTTATAACATATTAATAACATAATATTTCATAATATATTACAAGTAAATTTTAAATTTTATTATAAGATTTGAGAGATTGTAAGTTATTTATTTATTTAATAATATATTATAAAATAATAAAATTATATTGAGAGATATATATTATTAATACTTAATAGATTGTCTATATATTATAAAATAAATAAATAATATATTATTTTATTTTTATTATAAATTAAAATTTTAATAATTATTTTCTCTAACAAACTATTATTAAATAAGATCATAAGAATCGTTATATTAATAAATTAAAATTTTAATAAATATTTTAAAAATTATTAGGATTAATTAGTTTAATAGGCTAACTAGAAATATTTTAAATATTATTAGGATTAATCAATTTAAAAGGCTAAATATCAGAGAATTAAGTGTACTTTTTACCATTTTAGAAAGAAATTTACCAGTTACCTTCCCTTAGCTTTCAATTTTTATCTTTAGATAATATGTTTTGAAAATTTATCACTTATACCTTCGAAAATTTATGGTCTTTTAAGTCCTCAATAAAATTATGAAAAAGTATTTATGATTTTAAAAACTATTAATAATTAATAAATTTTATTTACGATAATTAATAAATTTATAAAGATAAATAATTAATTTTTTTAAAAAAATTTTGTTGAGAGAATTTGAGGGAAAACATTTTAGAGATATGCCCTAAAATTAATCGTGTCATATGCCTTAGGGTCATTATTTCTTTGTATATACTCTTTATAATTATTTGTAAAAATGTTAACAATTAAAAAAATATCATTTTCTGTATCTTACATTATGTTTAGTTGCTACTTATTTTCTTTTCTTTATTGATGCGAGATATATCTATGTATGTATCATGTTTTAAAATTCTATCTATAATGAGTTATAGATATAAGAACAGAATCTTCGATTTAAATACATTCAAAATTGGTTCCCGATTAAGGTGGTAACATTAGGGATAATGATATTATATGGTCGGCATGTTTTATTATTGTCAATGATTAGTATTCAATACTAATAGTTGGATGACGAGTCTCATATCACAAGAGTACACACATGAGTACCATGTTTGAGAACGTGATACTGAACATGATCAAACGTGACCAATCACATGGGTGAATATCTACAGTTAATGATTAATCACACAGCCGTACTAGTGTACCATTAGTCTTTGAACTTGAGATATCATGGTTGTAATCTGCAGTGAGGCACATCGTTCACTTGTGTATATTGCACTGGACTAACCACGCCTGATGAAAGAAGCTTGATGGCAATACGTTCTTAATATATGAGAATAGGTGATGGTGAAGATGGAATCTACTGACTCAGGTATTTGAGCTTGAGATCCTAGGCAGAACTGTCATCTACGGGGATTAAATCTATGATCAGAGTACATGAATTCCAAAAAAGAGTTTTTGAATATGTGGATCCTGTTTATGATTGAGATTCTGATCCTATGATCGATTTAGGGATTTGACTATACCATGACCTGCATTCGATTGAGAGTTGACAGTAGAGAAACTTTACTACACATAAGTACGACTATATGAATTCATCCGAATTATATTCTCTGTATTTTAGGGGTCATGATATCTTACTAGAGGTCACTTATGATCAATGAAAACTTCAGTTATAATGGATTATACCGAAGTGATGCAAATGGGCTCGTATAGACTCATGTTTAGATCACGGTGAACTCAAGGGGTCATATATAATAACTATTAGTTGATTATGGACAAAATAATATTGTTAATTTAATTAATGATATTTCGTATTGACGAAGATGACATTATTCCGATAAGTTGATTAGTAAACTAACTTAATGACATTATTTTGTATTGACGAAGATGATATTGCTCTGATAAGTTGATCGGTAAACAATTTTATTCTTGATAGTAAAGAATATAATTTTTCGACTATGACGAGCTAGCACTCATTGGTTCAAAAAATATAATAATATTAACAGAGATTTGAATAGATATATTTTGATATATCAATTAATAAATAAAATTATTTATTTATTAAATATTTTACTAAGTATTCATTTATTGATAAATAAAGTGTTTATTTATTAAAATATTAAATAATAGTTATTTAATTTAAATGAATACTTGGATGATACATGACACCATAATAGTTTGTCAAATATCATCATCATAAATGTTCCTAATACTTATTTTTGATCCAATAGTCAAGAAAATTTCATGTATTATTAATTAATGTATATATATAAAGGTTAACTTAGTCAAATATTATATATATATTTAATTAAATTATTATAATTTATTATAATAATATTAATAATATTATTATTTATAATAATATTTTTTTATTAATATTATTTGGATAATATCAATATTGTTGGCCATTGATTTGCTTCCATGTGTTTTAATTTTATTGGTTTGTTTATTTAATACACGCCACCTATATTCCATAACCTAAATGATTCAAGTCCATTTGCTTTATTCTATTAATTTTATATATATATATGGACGGTGGATGCTTGAATAGTGGGATTGGAATTCATTTTTGAAACAAAAGAAAAGAAACAAAACAAAAGGAAAGAAACAAAAGGGAAGCCCACAGTTAGCAACATTGAAAGCCTTAGAAAATTGTTTTCAAAAGGCTTACGAGGAAAGAAAGGAAGGAAAAAGATAGGCAAAGGTTGTTTCACTTCTTTTCTATGAATGCTATGTGTATATGTATATTGATATATTAACCATAGTTAAAAAAGGTTTGAAAAAGTATTTTGTAAATCAATTTTATCTCAAATACTTCATCATCACCTCCATCATCTTCAAACTAGTCTGTGGACATCTTTGGAGGCTTGGGAAAAACTTCAAGCTTGGTGGATAAAACTTGGTTGGGTAAAAATTTCTTTAAACCCTAAGTGTATGCATGCTAAATTATTTGGTATGTTTATATGCATAAAATGAAAATCATGGTTTCTTTAGGTTTTCTTACAAAATCACTCTTCAAAATGGTATTAGAGCCGTGTATATTTTCTGTTTTATACATATGTTGCTTTGGTTTGGTGTTGGTTTAAGCATTATGTTGATATATGTTGGTTTTGGTGGCTTAGTGGATTATATATGAACATATGTTGATAATGGTTATTAACATATTTGGATGAGTTTTTGATGTGTTGGGAAGTTTTGGGATGAATTTGGACATGTTATGAAGTGTTTAATGTGTTAGAAACAAAAGAAAATTGAGAAACAAAATGAATCATTTTCGGGTGCATGGGGCATAATGGCCCTTGCCCAATTTTCGTGCAGGCACATGTAAGCCACGCGCCTGCCAGCTTGCTAGTGAACAGGCGGGTGACGCGCTGCTGAGCTTGCGCGTGAGGCACATACCGCCCATGCTCTGGCCACTGCGTGCGCACATCTTCCCCCTCGGTCGTAAACCCTAAGTTTTTTTCAAAAAATTTATTTTTCACATTTTCGCACCCATTGCGCTTCTAATTCGAGTCTTAAGTGATAAGGATCATTAATTCTTGAATTATAAGTATTTTTTTAAGAAAATAATACATCAATCAAACTTGATCTCAATGAGGGGCATTTTCATAATTTGTCATATAGGGACCAAAATACAAAATTTCAAAGTTGTTCAAAAATTCAAGAACCTAGGGCTCAAGCACCAATAACTGTCAGGTGAGGTATAAGAAATCTAGAGGTTTATTGATTATACATTGTAAAGAGTTACAAATAGAAATGTGTTTATGATTTATTAGACTTATTTAACCAATAACTGTTGGTGAGATTTTATGAGTTTAATAAGATAATTACCCACTAATAAATTTGTAATAAGATTACAATAAGATTAAAGGAATACGGGATTTAATTTAAGTAGTGGGAGCACTGTTTAGTTTAAAGTTCAAAACTAAATAGTTTGATATACAATTATACATACTGATGTATTTCTTCTTCTGCATATTCACATATATTTGAACTCAGTCTAGTGATAATAATAATTTTTTTTTTAAATGTTCATGTTGATATGTATCACTCTCTATTGGAGATGTTCTGGGAGCGTTTGAATACTAGGTGGTATGAGTTGTCTACTACATTGTTTGTGATGAGATTTAGTCCAGGAGTTCCCTTGAGTCTCATCTTATGAAGATGATTAACTTGATAGGGTAACATTTTGCCTGAGGGTTTTCTATGAATACTGCTTTGCAGAAAGATTTGATCCTACAGTCTCTTCCATCCTGTTATAACCAATTTATTATCAATTTCAACATGAACAAATTGGTATTAACACTTCTTAAGGAAGTGAACAAGATCATCTCTTTATATAAGAAAATGACTAAAGGCAAGTGAGTTACTATTGATCAATCTGATGATGAGTGTCATCATGGCAAATACCTTGGACACTGAAAGAGGAGTTATCCTCTTTACCTTAAAAGCTTGAGAAAATTGAAGACGTCAGATACGCTTTCTAGTCATGTTATTAAAACTGACTATAGTGTTAGTTCAGATTCACATTCATAGATTAAAGTTTTAGCTACTATTTCACATAATTATATGTGTTTGTAGAACCTTTATGGTAAGTGGTTACTGGAGAAGGGTACTGTTAGTGAGTATGCCATAGAAACCATTCGTGTTGTTGGTTTCAAGGCTTTTGATCTTTTATAAACTCAATATTTATGAATAAAAGAAATTGTTCTTTATTTACATACATTCGCTGCTTCCTTTATATTATTTTATTTCATGCAAATAATATTGAATGT
>JAVXUL010061865.1:0-10187 GCA_035590515.1 Trichilia minutiflora
CTGGGCCAAAAACCGGCAGAAAATGAGATCATTAGTGAAAAAAGAGTGTTTTCTGTTAGACTTGGCAAGTTTAGAAGCTCAAATGATGGAGGTGGAGGTGGAGTAATTGAAAGAGGAGAAGGAGAGACAAGCTGTAGCAATTTGGATGCTAGGAGATGTTACTCAATGGGATCATACCAATATGTGGTTGCTGATTCAGAGCTACAGGTGGCTTTACGACCCACTAGAGGTACTGGCAGTGCTAGTGTAAGGTTAGTCAAAGGAACAAGTGGACAAAATGATCATTCCTCGAATGATGGCGATGTTGAAGGGAAGAAGATAAACATTAGAAGTAAAGGGGATAGCTTTTCTGTTTCCAAGATATGGCAATGGTCTAAGAGGAGCAAGTTCACAAGTTCTTCAGAAACCCATGTGGGTTCTTCTCCTGTTACTGTTAGTTTTCCCCGACCCCATGGAACTCAGTGTTCGTGAAAGTATATACTGTGTATTTTTCACTTGGTGAATCCACTTTAAAGTTTTTCTTAGCTTTTGCTTTCTCTTTTTTATGGAATTTAATTCTTGACTTGATTGCAAATTCTCTAAATTATGCTCCTTCTACGTTATATGCCTTTATGGTTAATGACAATGAATTTTATTTTTTAAATGAAATTACATTTATTGTAAATCTGAGATAATGATTTCCTTTTCCTAAACTTTAGCATCGTATTTTTCAAAGGCGACAATGCTTCTGGTTCTGTATTAGGAGTGGAAATTTCTGGTTTATTTGATCTGGTCTTATTACAATGTGAAAAGTTTGCAAAATTTTGTATTTGACTATGGGCTGGGCCTATCACATCACGTGATGTTCGTGCATCATATTAACAGACAATTAAAAGTCTGTGACATGCGGTAGACTCTTTTGCCGCACTCCAACCAAAGCCGAAAAGAAAGACTAAAAATAAAATTACAGTGAAGTCCAATCACGTGTCTTAATCTTTGTGGGCCATTGAGTTTCTCTGGAAGGGTCTTTTTTATTAATCTTTTTTGGTTTTTAAAATTTCTTTCATTTGTTCTTCAAATCTTCTAATGGAGACTTTGCTTTTGGTGGACAATGATAGCGGGATCCTTGAAAAGTGGTATGAAAGACTTGTGTAGACGCCATAATTTGAAACATTATTACGGGTCAGTGGACTGTGGGGTCATTTGATGCAAGTATTTCCCCAATCTTCCAATGCCATGTTAAAGAAACACTAACCCTTGCCAAGAAGTGCTTCTACGCAAACAAAAGGGCTCCTTTCAAGAACCTGCTTCTACTTGTTTGCAAGTCATACCATGAAAAAAATAATACATTGTGGAATAGTGTTGTAGACAAAGGATATATGCTGCTCCAATGCAATTAGAGGTGAAATTATGCAATGTTTTAGGTAACAAAACGACAAAACAAATTATATTACATGTGATGCGATGTGCCATCCATCCCATCTTCCATGAGACTTCAAAAACACATAGTAACATCCTGATCCAAGAAAATTCCAGCAACTAAGCTCAAAATAATCCTTTTTTAAAAAGAAAATCAAAGAAATCAATTGATATATCAGCTTTAGTAGTTGGTAAGTTGAGGTCATTATAATACCAACTCCACGAGCCCCTAAAGTCAAAACAAATGCAAATGATTTTTATACACCTCTCTCTCACTCTTTCAAGTTTCTTTAATGATGCCGCATGCTGTTCCCAAATTACAAATCATAAAAATGAAATAAGTCAAACAAAGATAAAGAGCTTGAATAGTTAAGGGAAACATAAGATTAATGAATGCACCGGAGATCGATTGAGTGGACTGGGAAATGGGAAATACACAAGGCCTTGGATATTGTGTTATCTCAAAATATTATACAATATAGAAATCCAATCCTCATTCGTGTAAATGTTGATCTTTTGACTTGGTCTTTAAGTTGATGACAGCTCCAGCAAGGAAATACTGTGCACTACTTGGGTTGCATGAGTTCATCTCCTCTCCTCTGAATAAAAAGCAAAAACACAAACTAATTGTTTTTGAACAATTCTCCGCTAACTTCCTCACTTCTCAGCATTGCATAGTATTATAATTTGGGACGAAATTACAACACAATTTCACAAAACCAGTGAAAAGAATTTACTAATTTCATTTCATAAAACCAACTTTTAAAATAGTATCCTTCAAATACAAATTTCAATTCATTATTTTAAACCACACCGTTTCCTTTGTTTACATTTACTGGTACGCACCAAGCATGGGAAAAAGAATATTTTCAGCCGGTATTCAAATTTATACTTAACATCAAGAAAAATTCACATGAAGATTCCTGAATCCGAAATAATTAAATAATTAAAGCTTCTAGATTATAAAAGTACTTACAGTGGAAAACGTAGAGACGATCGAACATGATTAATTGATATGTTAAATGATGTGATTAAATCTCATGAACTAAATTAATAATATATGAACCAAATACAAAATTTTAAATTTAAATTAATAAAAATATAATTCAGTACTATGCTTGTTTAAATATAACAAAATATAATCATGAAAACATGATCAAATCCAAACGAAAATGCACAAGTACCTCAAAGCCAAACTCCAATTATGAAACAAATTCCCTTCTCTACAACTCTAAAGGCAAAACTCAATTCACATTTTCATACAGAAATGTTTTTTTATAATGATGTACATGTACCACCTAAGAGGCGAAAACTGTAGAGAAAATTGTTAAAACCATTCAATATATTTTCGCAAACTCTGACCAAAATCTCATACCCATTGCTACAAGCCAACAGTAGCTCCAGAAAGAATATTGTACCATCACTACAAATGATGAGAAGTAGTTTCTCAATGACAAAAAACAACTCAGAGATGAACATCTTCTCAGATGTGAAAAATAAGGGAGCTTGAATTTCAACTTATGGATCAGTCAACCTCATAAATCATGGGGGAAATTGTTGATTTGCCCCTCCTCCAAAACATCTTTGTTGTTTAACTTGTAAGCTATCCTTATGCGCATGATAAGAGACTTCTGGAAATGAAATGAATTTAATGATTTAGCCGAAAGGAATAAATCAAACGATGAATATGTACCTCCAACCCCAATTGGTTGGGATACCCAATAAAGATGTACAACAGATAGATCTATGATGATCCAGGAACTATTATCTCAAACAAGAATCCAAACAATCTTACAAGAAAGTAAGATACATATAACTCCGAGTTGGATTGACAAAGCTGATAAAATTACAACATAGCTTGTCATGCAATGCCATGACATCCAGAACATGGAACATGCAAAACAAAATTGAAGATTTAGAGTTTACCTTCCCATGTTGGCTGTTGGTGACTCTCAAATTTTGCTTAATGGAACCATTACCACTTTCAGCTAAAGTGTTGCTGCTTGCTGGATCCAAGTGCAATTGAAGAAACTGCAAAATGCAATAAAAGATATCAGCTACATTCTTCAGATCATGTGCAACATTCCCGTACAAGTGAACATCAATCTCTACTGAGAATAAGATCTAAAATTCTCGAGATAAGAGATATAATGAAGGTCTAAATTGGCATTGTAAACAAGTCTGTCCCAAGGAACGAGAGGGACACTCAATCATAAATTGTCAATCTACCAGCAATAGAGAACTAAGTGCTTATTAAACTACTAAAGAATTACCTTTGGGACGGCCGCCTGGAAAATAAAATCTGTATAAACATTAGGTGACAAATTGGTGAATGTTGCCTGGATCAATGTTGTTTGTGGGTTTCCAGGTAATTTTGAGAAGTTGAATGTTAATCTTAAGGAGCTGCTCTCGAATGCAACTATGGATGGATAAGCTGGACCATCATCTTCTGTTAACAGAAAGGAATACTATAAATATTCATGAAACAAGTGAAACAAGAACTATATTCAAAGCAGAATAAGTTTAGACAAATTTTACCAGTCTTTGGAGAGCTCGAAACAAAGCCATCCAACAAATCCATCATAGAAGCAGCTCCTTCAGAAGAACTGGTATGTACAGGCAGTGAAGGAGTTGGCGAGAATCCATCTAATGTGGCAACTGGTGCTTTATTATCCAGACTAGAGGATAATATGTCAGACAAAGATGAGTTGCTCTGTGTAGGAGGTGTTCCAATAGACAAAAGGTCCAGTAGAACATCTGTCCCAGCTTTTGGAGCCTGACTTGTGCCTAAACATTGCAGAACGAGAACCAACCATTGATATTTAGATTGGGTAAACTGAAGAAGGTTAAAATCAATAGAAATTGAAATATTTCAACAAAACAAGCCTTTCAGAAATGATCAACACAAACCAGCAATCATAATCCTAACAGGAAATGAAGCAAACGGATGCATTTCAACAGAAATGAATCGCATGCATAGAGAGGTTGCTTAAAGCTGAGGCCTTTGACATTTATAGGTAGATCCTTTGCAGAATCCCGTCATCAAAGGGTGAACATTTGGCAGAAGGAAAAATGACCTACTTGGATGGCCTTCTTAAGATGTCCCAATATTCTCCAAAATAAATAAAGAAGGAAAAAATATTAAAGATATTGCTTAACTGGCATAATACAAATAAGTTTGCCAAAACTTAGCCCACACCTTCTAAATGGTTTAATGTCAACCTCCTGAAAAATGTAATACTAGTGTTCAGATCCTCAGCCATATGTCAATGCAAACATTTCTTTTTGAGGGGTGGAGTGGGGAAAGATCATAAAAAGAAGTAGCAAAGTTCTTAGAAACCTATTAGATTTGACTAATAGAAAGCACAAAACCCTGCATCATGCCTACTGTAACAATCAGAGCTGGCACCTACAAAAGCAAGAGATCTAAAAATCAATTCCTGCATGGCAAGGTTGGTTGAAAAACAAGGGACAAAAAGAATAAATAGTTCCCAATATTAGCTACAGGGCTTTTAGCATTGCCTCAAAGCAGCAAACTCCAGAATGCTTAAAAAAAAAAAAAAAGGTAAAAGAAAAGATGCACAGAAACTAGCACTGTTGTATCCAAGAATTAAAGTATGGTCAAGCTAACCTGGCTGCACTGAAGCTGGTGATAAATCTATGCCAAGAAGATCCTGGAGAAAATCACCATCAGAGGAGCTAGGTGCTGGGGCATCATCAGAACTTAAATCAAGTAAGTCCACAAGAGAAGCAGCTGCAGCAGCCTGTTTGGTAACTCCATTTGGAAGGTTAAGCGATGTGCCCCTTGAAGTTGACACTGTGGCAGGGAAAGAACCAGCCCTCCTTCCACTGAAGGTTGCCTCATCCAATACTGGCATCCTTTCAACCAATGCAGACCTGTATAAACTCATACATCACCTTTGTCATTTACAAGATTCAGGAAGATATCTGAAGGTTAATGAGGCAAATACCAAAACTACTAGCCTCGTACCTAATATTCTGATGCTTCTCTATAATGGAATTGAACTCGATAGATCTCTGCTGTAATTCAAGCACAAGGCTTCCTTTATGTTGGACAATAATATCCTTTACCTTCCTACAAAGACAATTCAGTAGCAATCATAATGCATTGTATAAGAAGAGATAAGAAGGAAATGAAACTTGATTTACTTATAAAATATTGACAAAGAAGAACCGAAACTATACAATCAAGAATGGTACAAGCAAATTCATCACAAAAGAGAGTTCCTAGATGTGCATATAGACCGGTCACATGCATACACAAATCAACAATCCACGCATACATGTAGGTAAGGCAACAGATAAGTAATAAAACTTGTGTGCAGACCCTGAAATTAATAATCCAAAATATGGTCAAATTTTAGGGGAGGGGAAAAATATCAATATGATTTTTTTCCAAAATGAAACAAATAGTAACACAGAAATTAAAAGTACAACATACTCTGAACAAGATGGAAAACGGGAAGAAAGCTTCAAAAGAGCGATCATGACCATTGCTTTAGTAGTGAGATCTGTGCTATGACGTTTAATAGCAACCTCTACCATATCCACAGCATCAGACTCCGTCACCTGCTTAAGAAAGATCAATTATGAGATATAAGCATTCATCCTTTGTTACATGGTGCAATCATTCACCCAAAAATCAATTGAGCAGTTGAGAGCCAAAAATGTTGTTCTGTGGATTGGTTCTTGGATTTAGAATAAAGAAACCAAATGAAGAAATGAACTTCCAGTCCAACAAATCAGGAGCCACTAAAAAAAGGCATCCAATATATATCTAATTTCAGTAACTGAAGGCTTAATTTTGTCACATTTCTGCAAGGGAGGCACAACACTTTATACCAGAATAAAAGCAGCATAGAAAACACTACGAACCTACTTTATCCCATTATAAGGAACATGGGCAGAATGAGAAGAAAAGAAAAGCAGAAACATATCTATAATGCTTTGTATAAAACAACTGATTCCATGAATCCACTCAGTCATTGTCTCTAAGATGGCTTCATCCCTCTTCCCATAATAAACTATTCTTAATTGAACTTCTTCACTCAGTAGCCTCTATTACATATGGATCCTAAGTTGTTACAATATTTGCTCACAATCAGACTCCTTTTTGCCATTCCTGATGGCAAAAATGACACAGGGCATGACAAAAGAAAATGTGTACAAAGAAACCCAAGGATAAGCAGTACTCACAGTTATTGGATCTTCTATATTAAGCATTCCAACATTATTGACCAGCATGTCACCGTATTCTCCAATGCACCAAACTGCAACTCGAATAAGGCTCTCCTGATGTAAAAATATTAAAACAATCATCTCAGGACTATGCATAATTAAAAACAAGCTAGAATACCCAAGCTGATAGACTGCAAATTGAGCATAAATCCACTTTCTTCATTTTAAAGAAAGAAAACATGAGTACCTGTTCAGTTGATGTTTGGGACGCTCTATATAGTGCCCTGACTGTATAACCATGGAGGTCAGAGGCATTGCTTATCACAACAATAAGGGCATGCCATACTTCATCTTTCACAAAATTTCCAGCCTACTATGATAGCATAAAGATCAGAATTTTCTTGAAACAAGATATATGATTAGCCATGATAAAAAGAGCTCAAATGAGAGACAGCAGATTCAGGAGAAAAAACTTTCAACAGCATAATAAGCTGATTGCATGGAATTAAACTTGGTAGAAGTAACTTTTTTGAAGAAATGACAATTTCATAATTACAAGAAAAATTAACACCTAACACCAGATGAATCCTTATAACTGTGAAAGATCAACCTACCATACATTCAATAATCCAGATGCCAGATTCGGTAATGGCAGCAAAACAAACAAGTCATCATTTAAACATTTGTATCCAGTAGCAAGCTTCATTAAGCCAACATATATATGCACACACATGGAAGAATAATTGAAAGGAAAATAAAGCAATTATATAAAGAAGCACTACTTTTTGAGGGCCAATTGAGGAGGTAAAGACGGACAAAGGAAACAATAGATAGAGAGTACGGTTTGACACAGGTGACTTACACAAAGCTTCATAAATTTCATATGCAGATTAAGAAATGAATCAACTGGGATGCCTCAAGCAAGTGTGAAATATTCACAAACTAATTAAGATAGAGAATTTGTTACTTTAATTTATACCTCGGTGAGAACCTTGAGCATCTGATCAATGTACCAAGTTTTGTCTGGAGAAAACCTAAAGCACCAAAGAGTAAATGTTAAATTGACTATATGTTGCTGTGTAATGCTAAAATTAAACTAAATAGTCCCCACAAACCCTAAAGTTGGAAAAATAAGAAAAGGCCACTGAAAGGGTGTAGGGGATGTCCACATTAAAATCGATAACTTTAATGATCCGTTTCCATTGTTTTTTAACTTTTAACAATAGCCACACGTGGACGGAGAATCAACTAGTTAAATTGTCACATATATGTATGCACATAACGTAGAAGCTACTGTTAAGTATTGGTAAAAATTATGACCCAATGGTCCAAAGGCTTTACCCACTCATTGCGAAGTCATACTACTAATTATGGAAAGAGACACATGCATGACTTCTAAAACATGCTCACTACAAACAACACAGAGAGCCTGTTTGGGCCAGATTTTTAAAGGCTTTAAAGCTAGCTTTTGCTTCTCTTTTAAAAAAAATATTTTAAAATTAAGATAAAACTTTTCTCCGAAACTATTTGACATGATAGCTGAAATAAGCTCTTTTTTTATTAAAATTATCATAAAGGATATTTGATTTGGTTAAACCAAAACATTTGAAAAGAGTTATGAAGAATATTTTTGGAATAAAACAAATATTATATGTGCATTTAATGAGAAGAGAAGAAAAAACTCCTCTTTCTCAACCTTTTAAAAAGTTCTTTTGTATGCTTTAAATACAAAAAGATATTTTGTAAAAATCTTTTTATTTTTATCTGTTTGACACAACTTTTAACAAAAAGAGGTTCAGAAACAATAAAAAAACTGTACTAAACAAGCACATAATCTACTTCAAAGACAGGATAAAGCAGGCACGTGCTGATAAAAGAGAAGTATAACTTACTTTTCAACAATGGAGCATATTTTGGCAGTAAGATCTGTCTTAAATTCTTGGTCACTTATTTCCAAATAATCAATTAGCTCTTTTGTCAAAGGCTTCACATTACTCTCATTAACTAGAAGATAAACAAGTTCAAGGGCCCTTTTCCGGATTGAAGCATCCGAATCCTGAAAAAGGAAAGGCCAAAATTATTAAGCAGAACCAAACAAGAAATGAATCCAATTCTATGTTAAAACAATAATGAGAAATACACAAATTACTGAAAACACATTGTAATTAACAACTGGGAGCTAAACAGGGACCAAAATGTAAAAAGATAAACCAACAAAATGAAAACAATAGTCATATATATGGAAACAAGAGTAAACAGTGCAACTGACAACAACCCCCCCCAAAACACACACACAGAGCCACAGATATTTGTATTATAGGATCACAAACAACAAAACATCAATGTAGCACTGCACAATTTCAGCCAAAGAATCATGGGAACCACCTTTTAGGGTGTATAACAATCAGAATAGAATAACAATAAAAGATAGGCAAAAAAAGAAAAAGGGAGAATTCTTCAGAGACAGTACAGCAAAAACTGAATCAGCAACTATTTGAGTGTCATCAAGCATGCTACCAAATGTCAAGTTATACCTTTACACATTCCAAGATTGTAGCCCTATGCCTCTGTACCGCTTGTGCATCTACTGTAATAGCCTTCATTAGCATGTTCAATGCAACGTATCTGAAATATACACGAAATTACACTTGGAAAGCAACCAGCCAACACAGAGATGGATAAGTAAATTAGAAGGTTCAAAAGTTGAATGAGATAATTAAGGGATGGGATAGTGATAAGACTGAAGCATATAGAGCAGCCATTGGACTAGGTTCAAAATGAATTCCACAGAGGAGTAGCTTTACAACTCAGACACCATAAACATTCTACCAGACACTGAAGTGAAGCTTTGCACATTCCTTCCTCCATTTACACGTACAGTACCCTTTTTTAACCAAAAAAACAATTGTTGGATTTTCATCAAGTAGAACCATACAAGGATTAAGGAAAAACCAATCATATCAAAACTCATACAGGGGAATTCTCTCCCACTCCATATCCTTTTTCATTCACTGATTGGCAAGAATCTAATCATGACTCACTATGCCAGCCCACCTCTTCATCATTTGAGCTAAAACCAAGGACTGCCCTCACTCCCCCTCTCATGTCCTGCATCCTCCTTGTTAATATATTAGGACCTAACAAGGCCTTGATTGCAGCAAGTTGGCAATACAACAACCAAAAAAGTTCACATAACAGCAAGTTGACCTAACTTTTTCTTGGCACAAAATAGCCAAAGATATGATCCCTCAACACGATGTTGACAACAAGGTCATGAAAATGAAAATTAGTTCAAGAAACAAACACAAATAAAGGGGGCAATAATTAATAATAATAAGGATCTAAGAATTGAACATACTTGAAACAATGTTCATTTTTTAGCACAAAAAAAAACTAATAATAACTGATCACAAAGTCAAGCCCAGGTCAAATAACTCTGAAAAAGAGAAAAAAAAAAGGAAAAACCTGATATTGTTGTCACGATTGGACAGGAATCTTCCCAAGATATTGATCGCAAGCACACGCAATCCACCATTATCTTCAATGCTCATGATAGTTTCAACACATTCATACAGAATGGCATTCCCTGC
>JAVXUL010061906.1:0-25090 GCA_035590515.1 Trichilia minutiflora
TATATATTGTATTCAAAAGCAAAATGAATATACGACTTGTTTCCACAAATTATCATCTTCTTTCTCTCTTCCTCTTCCTTTCCTCTCCACAAATTATGGCTTAAACATTCACAAATCAACAGTTCTGAAATCATTTATTGGTTACTATAGCCTAGGTGCATGCAAAAATAAATCTCTAAGGATCACATACCTAGATTATACATACATCAATTCATATGTTAACAAAGCTTAGGGTTTTGAATCTTTCTAACTTTATAAGCATGGTAAATGATGAAGTTAAATTACAAAGATATGTAACCTCTTCAATCTACACCATTCAAGTTTTAGGAAGCATAAAAGAACATGTTTCTTCTTTGAAAATTTGAAGAAAACAAAATTTTCCTTTAATTCCCTTTAATGGCCGAATATGGCAAGTAAGAAGATGAACAATTTTCTTTTATTTTTCATTTTATAATATTTGACAATTATCAAATGTTAGACAATAAAAAGCTTACTAAATAGACCAATGGTATTTTGCCAAAACAAAAGGTTTTTCAATCTTTAAAAAAAAATAAATAAAATATTTATATAATGCTTGACAACTAAGCATTATTATATAAATATAAATTTTAATAAATGAACAAATATATATATATATATATATAATAAAATTTCAAAATTAATTATACATATATTATCAAATTATCAAATAGTCCTTGATTAATTATTTATTTCCTTACCCATTAAGAAAATAATAATAAATCAATTTAATTAGTTAATTATAATAAGAATTTTTAAAATTTATTTTAATGGTACAATTATCATTTTGGCCTTAATCAATTATTTATTTTCTTAACCATTTAAGAAAATAATAATAATTAATTAATTAATTTAATTTAATAATTTCGTAAATCAATGGTAATATTTACTAATTAGCTCTGGGATAATTATCAAAATGACAATAAAGTATATTAATTTACAATAAGTTACAAATATATTTCTTTGTCACAATTTTTTAACACTTTAAAGAATTATCCATACATATATATAGATAGATAGATATATTTTATATTTGTTCTTTAATTATTTCGGATGGTGCTAGCCTTCGTTCTGAATAATTTTCTCTCTCAAGAACAGTTTTTTAATGCATAAGGATTTCGTTGTAACCATGAAGGTTCATAGTGAATTAGTTGAGTTATTTCTAAATATTTTAGAACTCAACCACTTGATTGATATCTAGTAATACGCCATACTCCCTAATCCACAATGAAGTAATTTTTCATCAAACCTTACTTCAATTGTACGTTCTATGGAAGTAAAGTCTTTTTGTTATCTTATCCTAATCAAATTAGGATTCATGGTATGTCAATACCCTAAATTTGATCTTTTACGAATTTATCGATCAATATTTCCCAAACACGTCTATATGAACTCTTTCATGTGGCTTTTATTTAGCATCGATTAATGAATTTATTTCAGACATTTATAAATATTCGTTTAAAAACTCGAACTAGAATAGAGTCGACGAAAACTCTCAATCCTATCGTACAAGCCAACAGATCTTATCTTGATCATCAATCAAACTCTTATATAAACAACGTATAACCAAACTAGCTTCTTATCCAAGGTGTGGTTAATCCTGTACTCATACACAATATCATACAAGGTTCGATTCAAATGTCTCAAGTTAGAGGACTACATCACACACTAATACAATCTATTGATAAATCATTGACTACATGCATACCATGTAATTTATTGATAATTAATCACATTTGATAAATAGTTCGCAAAATATAAATCCATACTAATGCCTTTATGAAAACACTTGTATTGTCAGCCGACTTATATCATCATATGATACACTTAGACAACATTCAGTATGCCTACTATGTGATATTGATACCTAGTCAATACTACTTGTGTAGGGAATGATTTGATAATTATAGTTAACTATTAATTAAATTATCTGGATGATTCACATACGTACTTTATTGTATAACATGATTTTATAAAGAAAACAACATACGTATACCATTTCTTTCATTTATAGATAAAATTATAATCCCCAAAATCGATGACATGAATGGTTTTTAGGGTATACACTAACACACATATAAATTGAAATAATTTCTTTTTGATAATATGTATAGTAAATATTGCAGTGATACAATATAAAATACCCTTAAATAGATAACATGAATGATTTTTATGACATATTACATCAATAATCATATAATTTTTTATTTCAAAACTCTTTTAATTAAAAAAATTTAATTTAAGGTTAATATTATCTATATCTATCTATCATAAATCAGTAATGCAACTGTTTTTACTTATTTATTCATTCACGAAGTATACATCTATATAGTCACCTCTTTCACTCATTAGTTTTAAGAAATTAAGAGTGCGACGGAGGGATCGAGGTGATAATGGTTTAAATGCTTGGCATCCATTCAAGTATAGTCTCTCTTCTCGACTCATAAAAATTATATTTTGGTCCACTGAGATTATAATTATAAGAGATTTATGTTTGTTCTTAAATTTGGAAAGAGATTGAGATCCGAATTTATGTTTTGTATTAATTTATAAAGTATTAAGGTATGATTTTGATAAACCTTTAGTATATTTTTGAGGAGATTATATATTGATAAATAAAATGATTATGATTTTGCATTGATGGGGAGTTATATATTTGAAACTTTAGTTGAAACTACGATGAAAAGGAATAGGTTGCTTTAATGTTCTATGATTGGGATTGGTTGTATAATATTTGAAATGAGTTTTGAGATTTATTATTAAGTATAGATGCTTTACAGCTCTTTAAAGTATGTTTTGAACATTAAAATATATCTAAAAAACTTGTGATAATTATTACGTATGGTCCTCATCGACAAGGGCATGACATTAATCATCTTCTTCTCTCTCTCTATAAATTAAAATAATAATTTGATTCATATCCCTTCAAATTAACTATATTATTATGCATAATTATAGTAATAAAAAGAAATTTTAACAAAAGGAACAACTTTATAATGAGTTCAAAATTACAAAATCATCCTTATTGTAGATAATCACTCTTGTGGATTAGATGATAGTAGGATTGATCTCAGATCGAATTGTGTAAATCTTAATAAAATTTATATTCTAATCTATCAATTTCCAAATTAAAAGTTTTTAGTTTATATCCAATCCACCAATTTTTATGTTAAATTTTTTTCAATCTATTTTAAAAAGTGAATTGAAGAACCAAATCCACATCCAATCCTGTTTGATCAATTAAAAAAATTTAAATTCATTAATAATTTACCTCAAATTGAAAAAAATAATTTTAATATCCATATATTAAATATTAAATTAATTAAAAAATAAATTTTTTTTTTTTAAATTTCAAAGAAATATTATAAATAAAAATAAAATAACATAAAAGATAAACCTTTAAAATAAATTAGTTCAAAATTAAATAACATTCAAAATAAATATATAGTTAGACAAATTCAAATTAAATATTGACAAAGATAAGTATATAAGTTTTCATGTAGTACTATCAATGTATTATATAGTATTATAAATAAAAATATAAAATCATAAAAAATACAAGTGAAAAAATAATAAACTTAGCAAAAAATAATAAAAAAGTTTTACACTTACAATTATTTTATAATTTATCGAAGATCATCAAATAAAGTCCTTTTAGCATTTAAAATCTCTAAAAAAAGAAGAAATATTTTTAGAAAAATAATTTAATAAAATAAAATAATAATCAAATATATTATTACATATATTTACCTGATTTAATAATTTTAATTTCATTGACTACCTAACAAAGATTTATTAAAAAAATATGCAACTAATTTCATATATAAACGAGTGCCTCTCTTATCTTTTTAGATAATTAATTAACTTTGAGCGAACTCAAAATGTGATTTAAGTACTAAATATTGATTTCGATGTTAGTTGATATAACTGATATATCACTCACGGGTATAATCTTGTAATGCATTGAGTTTAGGATATATAATTTACGTTTATATTTTAGATTCAATTTTAATTAATCATGTGATTTAAGTGAGATACCTAAAAGATAATATATTTAATTAGTATCTCTTTGAAAATTAATCAAACAAGATTCGTCGATTAAAACGAAAATCGAATATTTTAAATTATCTAAAAAAATATAATAAAAATATCTCAAATAATATTGTTTGGGTATTTTCATTAAAGTCCAGTTCAAAGGCTCAAGCCCATCATATAGGTATGATCCCCTCTCATAAAAATCTTCGAATACGGTGTCGTACCGAAACCTCTCCTTGCATCACTTCCAACAGTATTGTGATCTCGGGTAATCCATTCGAGGCCAACGGAGAGAGAATCTTTCTCGAGTATCCCCTGTCAGAAATAGTTGATCGATATCCGTCTCGAGAAACCTATGATCGGGGTCTCGGGGTACACGTGACAGGGAACAGTACCGTAATATCTACATCTACGATTTTTATTACAGGCTTTTAGGGCACATTAGCTGTACAACGACACGCGTCCACAGGTACAAAAATCCATGGTCCCAATATAACTGAATTCAAGAATCATGGCAAGTACATTCTCTAGTATTTGCAACATCTCAACTTTTACAGTAGAGAGAGAAGCACCCAACACACACAGGAAACATTCTCTGAAATTCTTTTCTGATTTCGTCTTATTTTCCTCACCCTCACACACAAGCAAAACCCTCACTGACTTTACCCCTTAAATTTCTACTGTCTTATAGTTATAGCTATCGGAGTTCGGGAGAGAAGACAAGCTGGTGCTCGAGGTTAAAAACGACAACAACTTCTTACATCAACGTTTGACGCCATCTATGGGAATTTGGATAAAAAGTCATAAAAGCGACCAACTCTAGTGAGAATGACGAACACCAGAGGATATTCGACCAGGAGGCATGTGTTAGAGAGGAGAAACATAGACGGAGACTTTATTGATGCTATTGCTGTAGCAGAGGGGGTAGATAACCTCTTGTATGAGATTTCGAAGCACGAGAGCTCCTAGTCCAACGTCGGAGAAGGACATACATGAAGGCTATCCCATTCTGGGAGTACGGAGGAGATAACTCGCTTGCTGGTCAAGGAGATGTCAGAGTTGAAAAAGATAACGCAGCTCAGCTTGCGGGATACAAAAGTACCAGATAAGGGTACAAAAGTACCGGAGAAAATAGTGGAGAGCAATTTTCCCTGACCAGAAGCTATGGCGAGGAACGATGAAGGAGAAAGGAGGAAACCTCGGTCCAAAAAATACACAGTAGCTGAGAAAAGAAAGGATAAGGCTGTCGAGGAGCCTCAATCAAGAAAGGTGGGAGGTAGGGAGACATGTATACCTCCCCACACATATGATAGGCATCGTTCTGGGTCTACAAGAATGTCTCAAAGCCTAGATACTGTTCATAAAATATCGGATGAGACCAGTTTACCCCCGAGTGATATGAGGGTAATGTTGGAGCGGAGAAAAAGAAGAGAACGTGAAACTCTCAGGCATAAACATTCATGCTGTGAAGAAGAATGGGGGACTGACACCAAGGAAAAGGATGTGGAGGCCTTGGTAAGAAAACTGGTAGAAGAAATGAACAGTGAGAAGGCACGCCCTCGAGGCGAGCTAGTTGAGTCCGTACAACAAGCAGAGCCGTATACAAAGTCACTGTTTACCCTTAAACTATTGGGTCAGACCCTACCCAGAAAGTTTAAAATGTCCCAGATCATCCCATTTTCTGGGAAGACGGACCCATCATTGTACATGGATTTCTTCTATGAAATAATGCTCATCCAGGGTCTCAGTGAAGACCAGATGTGTCACCTATTCCCTCTGACCCTAGAGGAACAAGTGAGGAAATGGTTTATGGGTCTAACTCCTGGGAGCATCCGAGATTTTGGGCAGTTGTATGATGTATTTATCACGGAGTTCAGAGGAGCGGTTTTTAGCACCAAAACTCTGAGCTTCCTGTTGCTACTCAAACAAGAAAATGGTGAGAGTCTCAAGAGCTTCACCAAGAGGTACCACGAGAAAGTGTTCGAGCTGGGAGCATTCCATCATCCTTTAGCGTTGGAAGGATTGAAACAGGCGCTAAAGATAGATCGGGCTTGATATTCTATATGCAAGTCCTCAGTGAAGACGTACGAGACCGCTCGAAGAAAGTTACTCGATGAGATTGAGGTGAAAAATCAAGTAACTCTGAAGATGAAAGAGTAAAAATCAATGGGGACTCCCTCGAAAGACAACAACCGGCTCAAGAAGCCGGACAATAAAGGATGGAGAAATGATAAGAGAAAATTCTTCGAGATGAACCGTAGGAGAGACAGAGACTCCAAGTACTATAGAGACGACAGATGTAAGAAGGAGCCTTATATCAGAGAAAGAAGGTCACCTCGAAGAGATGACCCGAGACGAGTAGCCCAGGTGGAAGAGAAGAGAAAGTTCACTTCTTTGAACGCACCTCGTTCTCAGATCCTAGAGGAGGTAAGGAGACGGAGGACTCTTTTGTTAGAACCTCGTCCGATGAGATTCAAGCCAATTAGAGAGGCGAAGAACAGATTCTGTGAGTTCCATCAAGACGTGGGACACTTGACAAATGATTGCTTTGAGCTCTATAATCAAATCAAAATTTTGATTAGGAATAACTACTTGATTGAATTTATTATCCAAAATGATGGTGGGGCACCGAATCTGAGATAGGACCAGGAGCACAATGAGGTTATAATGATTATAGGAGGCCCCACGCTGGCTGAAGATTTCAATAATTCTCAAAAGAGGTATTCTCGGTATTCTATCATGAGTATAAATATGAAACCACAAGTGATGAATGTGCGCGCAGAAAATAAACTTCGAGTGGCCTCGGTCCCAATCTTATTCACAGATGAGGACGAGTGTAGGGTTCATTACCCACACAACGATGCCCGGGTGGTAACCTTGACGGTGGGAACTTTTCCAGTTAGTAGAATATTGATTGACACGGGAAATTTCATCGATATTATCTTTAAGGAGACTTTAGATTCCTTGGGCATCGATGATTTAAAGTTAAAACCTGTCGAGACTGCACTGCATGAATTCAGGGAGTCTTGCATATATCCCTTGGGAACAATACAATTATCGATGATAATGGATGATCAGCCATACCAGAAGATAACTATAGTAGAATTCCAAGTCGTTGGTCTAAAGATGCCATACTCCATCATTCTAGGGAGGCCTTTTCTCAGATCTACGAAGGCAGTGGAGAGCGTCCATTATTTAAAATTGAAGTTCAGAGCAGGAGAAGGGGTCAGGGTCGTAAAAAAAAATTAGAAAAAAGCTCGATCCTGTTTTGTTATTGCCTTGAGGAATTCCTATTGTATCCATAAACGCTCATTGAAGGAAGCAATAGAGAAACATATAGAAGGCGATCAACAGGGAGAACTAATGGAAGAAGTGAATAAGGAGTTGGGCCAGTTTGCTGAAATGTCATCTGCTGAGCCAATTGAGGAATTAGAATCGGTTGTTGTGGATGACAGATGGTCTGAGAGATTGGTGAAGATTGGATCTAACTTGACCATCGAGCACAAAGCATCATTGGTAGAGGTGTTAAGACATAATACAGATGTGTTTGCCTGGTCCTATGATGATATACCAGGGATCGGTGCTCAGGTTATCTCTTATCGATTGATGGTGAATCCAAAGTTGAAACCCGTGACTCAGAAGAGACAGACGTCAACTCTGAGAAGAGAGAAGCCATCAAGATAGAAGTTGACAAGTTATGAAAAACGGGATTTATCTGAGAAGTTCGATACCCCGAATAGATTTCGAATGTGGTGATGGTGAAGAAGTCCAATGGGAAGTGGAGAATGTGTGTGGACTTCACCGACCTGAATAAAGCTTATCCAAAAAATAGCTTTTCACTATCAAAGATTGACCAATTAGTTGATGCCACGATGGGTCATGAGCTCCTCAGTTTTATGGACACTTTCTCGGGGTATAATCAGATCAAGATGCATGAACCCGATTAGGAGAAAACTGCATTCGTCATTGACTAAGGGCTGTACTGCTATACAGTTATGCCCTTTGGGTTAAAGAATGCAGGGGCGACATTTCAAAGATTATTCAATAAGGTTTTTAAACCTTTGATCTGGTCAACCATGGAGGTTTATGTTGATGACATGATTACTAAATCTGTGAAAGCCTCAGACGACGTTAAGCACCTGGAGGGGATCTTCTCTTATTTGAGGAGGTATAGTATAAAGTTCAAACCTAAGAAATGTTCGTTCAGAGTAGGAGCGGGAAAGTTTCTCGGGTATATGGTCAGTAAACGAGGCATTGAGACCAACCCGTAAAAGGTTAAGGCCATCTTGGATCAAAAACCCCTAACCACAATAAAGGAGTTGCAAAGTCTAACAGGGAGGTAGGCGGCCCTGAGTAGATTTGTTTCAAAGGCCATTGAAACAAATGTCCCTCATCTTGTAAATCCCAAGAAAGCGGACATTTTGCAGTTGTATTTGACAGTTGACGAAGACTTCGTGAGCTCCGTCCTTGTAAAGAAAGATGGAAAAAAGGTGCAAAGACCTGTGTATTACACGAGTAAATCTTTACTGAACGCCGAGACCAGATATACCCCTCCTAAGAATTTTGCCCTTTCATTTGTTATTGATACTATAAAGTTATGCCCTTACTTCCAGACTCATCAGGTAGTTGTGATGACATATCAACCATTGAGACAAATTCTTCACAAATCGGATTTGTCAGGGAGATTGGTAAAATGATCTATTGAACTTAGCGAGTATGATATAGACTATAAGCCTCGGAAAGCTATCAAAGGAAAAGCCCTGGTAGACTTTGTGACAGAACTTACAATCTCGAAACAGTTGATCATATTACAAGTCTTGGATATTGGCTATACCTAAGACGAGAATAGTGCACCCGACCCTGTGGTTTCGGAGGGTATTTGATAGTTGCATGTCAACGGGGCCTCGAACATTCAGGGAGGTGGAGCAGGGATTATCCTGAAGATGCCAATGGAGAAGAGGTCATATACTCTCTGCAGTTCGATTTCAAGGTGACCAACAATGAGGCAGAATACGAGGCACTCATCAATAGGATCAAGTTGGCTCAAGTTTTAGGAGCCCGAAACTTGATTATAAACAGCGATTCTCAATTGATTGCCAACCAGCTTAATGGACAGTTTCAGGTTTGGGAGGACAACATGCAGGCTTACTTGATCCAAGCCAAAAAATTGATGGAGGCCTTTTAAAGCATCACAGTGAAGCAGCTACCCTGAGCAGAAAATTTCAAGGCTGATTCTCTAGGAAAATTGACCTCAGTGTTTAAGGAAAAAGCTCCGACTACAGTGTCAGTTGAGATCCTGACCCAGAGAAGTGTAGACCTCAAAGAAGACTTTGTAGCCGTCTTGCAGGAAGTCCTCGACCAGAAGTGGATGAACGAGCTGAAGTCTTACATTCAACATGGAGAGCTATCATTTGATAGAAATGAGGCAAGAAAGATAAAGAATAGATCAGTCAGGTACGCTATTATTGAAAATATACTTTATAAATGTAGATTATGGCTGCCATATTTGAAATGTTTAAGACCAGATAAGACAGACAAAATTCTTGAAGAAATCCTTCAAGGGACCTGTGGGAGTCACGGTTCTTAATTTACAAAATTATTCGACAAGGATATTATTGATCCACGATTTCACATGACTCTACCAAGCTGGTCAAATCTTACCATGATATTCCAAGAAAGCCCTCAAAAGAACTCACTTGTTTGTCAAGTTCTTGGCCTTTCTCTTAGTGGGGACTGGATCTTATTGAACCACTATCGACTGTCCGAACTAATACCAAGTACGCCATTGTAACGAGACCATGTCGTCTCCGAGCTAAGGATATTTGTTGGGGCGGTGTGGTGAATATACAACCCACACACCAATAGTAGTAGATTATGTATAAAACCGTTCCTAGGCCATATGGATAACGTTGTCTCAGGCCAACTACTAGTATCAAGTTGTCTCGAGAAAACCTTATGCCAACAAGATCACGTCATCTTTGTGATAAGGGTATATGCAGCTTAAGGAATCTGGTTATTTCGAGGTCTTTTGAACTTTAATGTCTGAGGCCAGTTGTAGGGATTATATCATTCCAGTGTTATTCGTGTACAGAATCATGTCGTCCATGATCCGAGACCATAAGCTATTTACGATTTGTTTTTACTCTGCATTATTGTTTGAATCGGATCAATATATGAACTGATTTGTTAATATTTTTTTGATTGTATATATGATTTGCTATGATTGATGAAATTGATATATTAACATTTTGCCTTTGTCTTTTTGATAAAAATACTCGTCATATGAATATTGCTGCATATCACCTGATACGAGTTGATATATATGTACACTTGGAATTTTATTTTATCCGACTGGGTATCCACATCAAGAAATCCCATTAAATCGCCTTTAAGTTATTTAACTGGATATTCGCTCCGAGCAGACTTCATATATTCTTAAAAATTTTCTAAGTCGTTTGCTCGGATTTTATTTCAAACATGGTTGATGAGCTGAATATTATATTTCATGAAATTTTCTAAGTCATTTGATCGGACATACATTCTGAGATAATCATATTCTTTATCTAAGTTATTTGGTTGGATGTCCGTTATGAGAATATCTTATATATTGTTGAAATTTTATCAAAGTTATTTGGTCGGATATTCATACCGAGAAGTTTTTATATATGGTTGACATTTTGATATTCTACCCAAGTTATCTGATCCTATATATCACTGAAAATTTTATCTAAGTTATATGCTCGGATATACTTATTGAGCTTATTGATGAAGTCATTTCTTTGGATGTCCATGCTGAACTGATTATTATACTTAGTGAAATTTTTTCTAAGTCATTTGCTCGGAAGAGCATTTTATTTCAAGCATAATCAGATAAGAATCTGGAGCAGAATCAGAAGAACAAAAAACTTTATTAAGGAAATTTAGTTTTCTACAAGGACTAAAAAATTATATTATTAAGAAGCACCCGACCCTATTTTTGTGAATTTACATTGTCAGGGTCTTTTGGTACGGGGTCTGCAGGCGAGTCCACAGGAGGCTGACTGGATGTTGGCGGAGCATCGACTTGGGTTCCCTCAGCTACAGCATTCAAGGCAAGGGCTTCTGTGTTTGTTTCTTTATCAGGTGCCCCAAAGTTTAACACCTTTTGCCCTAGCTCCTCATACAGAAACCTGAGGTCGAGATGAGGGTATTTCTCATGGAAGCACCGACAGGTCAAATCAATGGCCTGATTCAGTGTGACCATCCCCTCAGCCTCGGCAGCTGTTACTGCAGCCTGGGTTACAGTTTGAATCCTCTCAGTCTCTCCATCTATCTGCTTCTTTAGTAGTCCCATCTCGGATTGAAGTAGTAATATCTGAGACTTCAAATTGGTAACCTCGAGATTTAATCCCAAGTGTGCAGACTCTGAAGAGGCGAGCCAGAGTTCCAACTTTTCCTTCTCCTTCTGCCATGCCAACTCCTTGACCTCCTACTCTGTTCTCTCGGTGGCCAAGGCAATCTCCGCCTTCTCCCTTTCAGCAACATTGAAGGCTTTTTTCTTCTCGAGTTTTCGGATTTTGCTCGTCTCGTCTTTCTTCGCCTCACGATGTTGTTTCATTTGATAGCAGGCCTACAAACAAAGCAGAATGTTAGTAAATTTATAGAAAAAATAAGTGTTGGAAATCGAGCAATGAACATACCCGCAGATCCCATCGGTACATAAAGTCTAACGTATCGTCTCCTTCATGTTGTCCAATTTCTTGGTAAAAAGAGGAGCCAAATGCTTTTCGAGGTTATTAATCATGTCTAGGAGATGGGAAAAATGCTGCTATTTTCCCTCGGGGATGTCACCCTGTCGAAGTTTGACAATCTTAGCAGGCTCAACAAAGCTAATATCGACTTTAGCGATACCCGACCCCCCGATTTTTAGCTTCTTTTGCCCTTGATCGATCGAGGCATCTTGTTTCCTCTTTTACCCTTTCTCTAGGGGCGGCTTATCGACCATGACCCCCTTTCCCTTGTTAAGATAATAACAGGGGCAGAGTCGGATTCCGAGTCTGAAGGCCTTTAGCCTCTTCTTCGTACCATTACATTCCCCCTATTTTGTTGTTGTTTTCGGGGGGGGAGATCCAGCGGTCTTCTTCTTCATCAGTTGGCCTAGAGAAGAAAGAGCTGATTGTTTCCCAGACATATTTAATCCTACAAAGAAATGAGCAAAAGGGTTAGTCACATTTATGATGAAAATATGCATATAACAGGAGATCAGATATTTATGACAAAGACTATACTCTGAGCGAAATGTTTCTTTTGGAGATATAGGAAATCTCTGCTCAGGGCTGTTTTTACCAAACTCGAAGCGAAGAGATTCATATTAGACAGTAAAGATTTCTAAACTGGAGAGCTAGCCTTAACTTGTTTGATCGTCTCTAAGCTTCGGAGACTCAGCTCTACATCTCTTGTTCAAAACAGTATCTCATTGAATTTGTTTGGGACGGGGAGATGTGGTTCGGAATTCCACTTTCCACCAACAAAAAACCATTTACTCTTCTAATTCTTGTTGTTGGTGGGGTTCCCCTTGATCGAGTTGGGCTTCTGAGGCCTCGCTTGGAGATAAAACTATCTCAGGTTCTTCTCAGGATTCTTTTTGAGCACATATATGTGCTCTATCTCCTCTATGGAAGACGGATAATCGATTATTTGACCTCATAGAACGTACAGTCCTGCCAGAATCCTCCAGCCATTCAGATTCATCTGGTAAGGGGCTATTCCTATACTGGTTAGTATCTGGCAGAAATATGATTGAAGGGGTAGCCTTACCCCTAAATGAAAAAATTCCTCATTGAAGGCCACTTCACCCTCAAGAGGAATACTAGGACTTTCGTCGGCCTAGGGGGCTCGGAGGTACACATCCTCCAGAATATTGTAGAGGGCTGTATATACCTCCAAGTCAGACTCTATCACAATAGAGGTGAACCAGTCCTGCTTGTATGGGGATCGGGCCTCAGAAATCGATTCTGAACTGGCAATCAATTCTAAGCCCCTTTCTGCATTGTCTCCCCTAATAACAACCTCGGGTGTTGACTCAAAGCTAGAAATAGAAGCCATTTCTGTCCAAAAAAACAAAAGGTAAAGGTTACAGGCTGTTCAGGGATCATCAACAGCTCTAAGAAGTCTTCCCTACAAATTTCCTACGATCACCGAAACTGCTAAGGTCTGTCACTTACAACCGAGACAACTATGAGGTTTCTGGTCCCCTATGAGTGATAGTAATATTGTTCGAGTACATGTGTAAATCTATTCTAACATACATTCTGTTCTAGCATGTTACTATTATACCCGAGCATACATTTTACATCTATTTAACAGTTTAAAAGATTTGTAGAAAGTAATGAACATGTGTGTGTAAATAACTTACCGAAATTGAAGTACTGAATGTGTCCGGAGAATGAGTTGAGTGCTTGAGACCGAAAGTTTTTAGGAACTGTCAAGAAAGCTACGGATGTGCTCGGACGAACGTTTTTGTTTGCAAGTGACAACAAAGAGAAGAAGAAAAAGGAATTCCAGGAGCAGAAAGGGGTATTTATAGACGGATAAGGGAAGGCAAACAGAACCCTAACCGACTTAATTGAACGGACAAGGATTAGCCACGTCACCCGAATCCGAAACGCTAAGGGGCATGTCTTTTCAAAATTTGAAATTAGATGGGGTTTGCCACGTCAGCCAAATCATTACGACCCAAGAATCGCGGCTTTTCAGACTGATCTTTTAATGGGGTGATGTCATGTGGCTGACGGTTACGTTCTTGAGATCAGTTAATTAAAGAAGACGGCAACCATTAAGATCTGAAACGACAACCGATTAGAAATCCATTAGTTTTTAATTGAAAACTGGGGACTTAATATTTGGGTATTTTTATTAAAGCCTAGCCCAAAGGTCCAGGCCCATCATACAGGCATGATCCCCTCTTATAAAAATCTTCGAATACGGTATCGTACCGAGACCTTCCCTTGCATCACTCACAATAGTATTGTGATCTCGGGTAATCTGTTCGAGGCCAACGGACAAAGAATATTTCTTGAATATCCCCTATCAAAAACAGTCGATCGATATCCGTATCGGAGATTCTGATGATTCCGTCTCGGGAAACCTATGATCGAGGTCTTGGGGTACACATGGTAGGGAATAGTACGACGATGTCCAAGTCAAGGAACCTATGATCGGGATCTCGGGATACACGTGACAGGGAACAGTACCGTGATGTCTACGTCTACGATTTTTGTTGCAGGCTTCTAGGGCATGTTAACTACACAACGACACGTATCCAAAGGTATGAAAATTCATGATCTTAATATAACTGAATTCGAGAATCATGACAGGTAAGTTTTCTGATATTTTTAACATCTCAACTTTTATAGTAGAGAGGGAAACACCCAACATACACAAGAAATATTTTCTGAAATTCTTTTTTGATTTCGTTTTATTTTCCTCACCTCCACGCATAAGCAAAACTCTCGCTGACTTAAGTATACGCGGGTTTTCATCGAAAATCAATTTTATCTCTTAGATTTTCACTACCTTATAATTACAACTATCAAAATTCAAAAGAAAAAAATAACCTGATACTTAATATTAAAAGCAAATGCAACTTCTTGCTTCAACAAATATATAATAAAATTTTATAACTAGAAGAGTGCATCTTCTATGGGCTAATCAAGTATATCAATATCTTCTTATTCTAAACACTGCAGCGAATCAATTAAGTAATGATCAAAATTTGTTTTATACTGTCACATGCAGATATCTTCCGTTTAGATTTTTGATTTTATTTTTATTAAAAAATAAAATACATATAATTGTTTTATATAATTATTTAATATATAAAACTAAAGTTAACTATTTTATATATTAAATAATATATTGTTCATTTATATTTTTAGTATAAATAATTATTTCTTAAAAATTATTTTTATTTGCGGATTGTGGATATTTTATGAATTTACAATACATATTTATCCACGTATGCAAATTTTTATTTTTTAATTCGTATCCGATTCATCAATTTACTAATTCGTGAAACATAGATAGAATTGAATTGAATTGAATTACGGGATTATACGAATTGAACCTGATTATGTACGCCCCCACCTCATACGGATTGAATAGAATTTTTACCACCCAGAGATGACAGGGATAAAAATGAAAATATGGACCAAAGTGTATCGTGAAATGTTTTTCGTACAAAGCTTAGGGATGAAATTATTATTAACCATTTAAGGTTCATCCACTGCAATTTTCTAAGTGGACTGGCAGGTAAGAAATTACATTCCCTTGTGTTAAACGACCTTTTCTGTCCTCGCCGGAACTAGAGTGAAGGAGGGAAGGAAAAAGGAAAAATAACAGAAACAAAAATGGAAATTTGGTGAATTGAGGGGGCAGTGGAGCAGTCAGCGGTCAAGCACAAGCAGACCGTTCAATCAAATTACAGATACTGTGATATGTGCGGTTGCAGTAGTAGCTGTGATGAGTTGATGACGACTTCTACTGAAATTGAATTACGTCGACACCGGTGATAGATAGAAGAAAAAAGAAGATAAATGTTCTCGAGTAATCTGATAGGGTTTATATTGGCGGTGGTCTCAAGTGCTTTTATAGGCTCCAGCTTCATTATCAAGAAAAAGGGACTTAGGAAGGCCGGCGTCAACGGCGCTCGTGCAAGTAATTTTTTAATTTCATACTTGCTCATCTCTCATTTTCTCTTTACATTAATTATACATTCATTCTTTGGGTTAGGTTCTGGAGGATATGGATATCTGTTAGAGCCACTCTGGTGGGTCGGAATGCTTACTAGTAAGTTTCTCCCCTTCCTTTCAAATTTGATTTGGAGGTTTTGCTATTAAGAAAAAAATTATCATATGTTAGATTCAATTTGGGCATTTTTATAGGATAAGTGTATTAATTATATATGCCTCATTAGTTTAAATCAAAAAGAAGGTTTAAGACGGATACCTGTTGTTTGTGTTTGTGATTTATTTTCTCACCATCCAAAAAGTTCATTGATTGTTTAATTTTTATATATTTACTTGATTAATAGCCTGTTAAATTGATTCGTTTGACAGTGATAGTGGGAGAGATTGCCAATTTTGTAGCATACATTTATGCCCCTGCAGTTCTTGTAACTCCGCTTGGCGCATTGAGTATCATTGTTAGGTGAATTCAATTTATAATTTGTGGTAATATTTTCAGAATACTATTATATTCAAATTTGTGTATCTGATAAAGTTTGAATTGTGTTTCAAATGGACAGTGCTGTCTTAGCACATTTCTTATTGAATGAGAAATTACAGAAAATGGGAATGTTGGGTTGTCTTTTATGCGTAGTGGGTTCTACCATGATTGTGCTTCATGCTCCCCAAGAGGAATCTATTGATTCGGTTGAAGAAATCTGGGAATTAGCAACACAACCTGGTATGCCATCTATACATTCATTTTGTTAATTACTGGATGCTTCATTTTTCTGATTTCCTTCTGTTGTTTATGTTTCCAGCATTTCTTTTGTTCGTGGGTTCAGTTGTAGCTGTAGCACTGGTATTGATATTGTATGGTGCTCCTCGATATGGCCAAACCAACATAATGATCTATATAGGAATTTGCTCTGTTATTGGCTCATTGACAGTTAGTGCCTATGGCTTCATGACTCTTTTTTATTTCTCTCTCTGCTCTCTCCAGTTTTTGGTTTATTCCTATGTTCATGAAGAATGATGTTTAATTTTGAAAAGGCACTATATTTTGTTTATTTATTGGTAATAAACAAGCTTTTCATGGTCTTTCTTTGCAGGTTATGAGTGTAAAAGCCATAGGAATTGCAATAAAGCTGACACTAGAGGGCATAAACCAGGCAAAGTACTTTCAGACGTGGATTTTTGCTATGGTTGCGATTACCTGTATTGTCACTCAATTAAATTATTTAAACATGGTCAGTATCTTATGTCACGTTTGCCTGTTGTTTTCATAATAATGCACCATAAAACAATATTCTAATTATTTACTGTCTATAACAAGGGGAGAGTAGTAATTATGCACAGAATATATCAACTTATGTTTTCTGTTTTATTTGGTCAATTAAAGCTCTGTGCTGCAAAATGAGGACCTAATTTCTTGCACATCTTGTGAAATTATCCTATCCTAGTACCTTTGTTGGTGGTTATTCTAACACCCTTCGCTGGTGATGACATTATGTTTCACCTTTACAAAAATTTATTGTTACTGGAAAATCTGAAAGCTGCCTTATTAATTTTTCTTATGTATGACCTATTTATGTACAATAGATACATATATATGCCTCTGATGTTACCTGGTTGCCACACTAAACTAATACTGATAATAGCTCCCATGTGGCCACTGTTTTTGGGTGCGCTATCAACTTAAATATCCTTTAGTTTCAGGAATTTTGCTTGAAGGTATCATAGAGTTCTTGATTCACTTCTTATCTTGTTCTGTCAGACATCATGGGTACAAACTGCAGAAGTGTTAGCCTCATTATAGTAAAATTTAGGTCAGTGTGATTCAGACCATTGCATGTTTGATTCAAATGTCATCACTGTTCAGTAGATCTCATGACCATTTTCTGCATGATTCAGATTAGCTGATATGCACTTAACAGCCAGTCAGCAAAATTTAAAATGAAGAGTTTATGGCATTGGCAAAATGCACAAAGATATATCTTCCTGTGTTGAAAAGTGGAACAATAAAAAAATAGTAAGCTAGGAAGCATTGAAATTGGGGTAGATAAGCTGAAGTAAGGAATTATTTAAGCAATTGGACCTTGGATTTTGGGAAAATAGAAAAGGAATAAACTATCTTATGTCTATAATGAGATTGTTATACCCCTAGTTGAGGTAAGAATATTTTTAACAGTTTAAACACATATTTAGATGAATTTTTAAATACGAGTTAATTGATATAGTGTGCATCAATTTGGTTCTTGTGAACTTGGGAAATGAGTAAAAGTGGACTTAACTGAAAAGGGACATTGGTATTTGCCCAATATTTTTAAACCCAAAATTTGTTAATCGCTCCCATACTAATAGTCCAGAGATTGTGTCATTTCTGCTTGGGGTAAATGGACGGATTGGAACTCGATTCCATATTTCCCTTAATGGACAGTGCAAGGATTTAGATTAGGATCTGGAGGTGATCATCTTACCAACCTGTACATTATAGTATTGGACATAAGATCCAGATACATCAATAATTGCCTGGATTCAGTATCATTGATGCATTCTTCAAGTGTATTTGCATTAGTTTTGAGATCACAAAAGTAGGTATATAAGTTTCTGATCTTACTTTCCTCAGAATTTTTAAGGTGCTTAACCAACATTTTGGCATTGTGCAGGCACTGGATACTTTCAACACAGCAGTTGTTTCGCCTATCTATTATGCCATGTTCACATCGTTTACAATTTTAGCCAGTGCAATAATGTTCAAGGTAACACTCCAACATCACATAGTCCCATATGCACAACATCAAGTATTTCTAATTGTCTATATCACAATGGTTTTAAATTTGTCTGGTCACTATAGGATTATTCTGGTCAGAGTGCAAGCAGCGTAGCATCAGAGCTTTGTGGGTTTATCACTGTGTTGTCTGGAACGGCTGTGTTGCATAGCACGAGGGAGCCAGATCCACCTTTGATCACAGGTATATCTGAGCAAACCTCTAACATATTATAAATGTTAAATTTGAAACCTCGATGCTTTATTTTTTCCTCAAGCTTGATGCATGTGCATTCTGAATAAGTCTGAAAACAAATACTATGAAATTTTAATTACAACTAAGGCTATTTATAGTTTGGCATTTGAAAGAAAAGTTGACACAGGTACAATGGGAACATTATACTAGTAGACTCTCAAATGGATATAAAAGCTTACCGCCCAAGAGAAACAACAGAGTCATAAAGAATATTATCACCCAAGGTTGCTTAACAAGGGATACAAGGATTGTAAAACTCACCACTGAGTAAAATCCACCAAAGAGGAATTGAATGAAAAAGCTCAAATCTAGAACCTAGATTATGTTAACACTCTCTGCCACATGCTACAAAAGACGCATATGACTATGGCTTATTGTTGCTAGACTAGGAATTCTTGTTAAATAAGACTTACTACTAAACTACTCATATGACTTTAATAAGGATTACTTAAATAATATAAGGTGAAAAGAAAAGTCAAATTAAATAACACATTCCTAATACTCTATTAGATCTACCTTGATTAGTAATTATTTTGCGTAGTCTTCATCAAGACTTCCAAAAATTGTACAAACCCATTCTGACTTGAAACTTGACATGCAGTGAAGGATTAATCATAACTTCCTTTATAAAAAACTTTGAATTTAGCACCATAAAATGATATTGAAAGCTAACTTAATGAACTTTCTAATTGTATTAATCTTCTTTACAAATGCAGCCTCACTCACTATGTAGATTCATTTTGAAATTATCCTTAAGCGTTTGTGCTGATTGCATCAATTGATTACTGTAATAATTTGAGGCTCACTTGACTTAGCATTGGAGCTCCATGATGGATACTCCTGTCTTGAGATGCCTTCTCTACAAAAAGGAGATACACCAAATTCTTAAATCTGACTTCAAAAGGGGTACTCGTGCTCTTAATATCATCACCTTTCTCTGAGCCTCTTGCAAAATAATAAATCAGTAGCTTCTCTATGGTTTCCTTAATCATGCAACGTTTTTTTATTACTGTCCAAACTAGTGTTGTAGCTGAGAATCCTCATGATTAAGACTTTTGCTAAGATGAGGCGTTAAAATAAGATTTATCTCTCTCAAAAATTCATCTATGTTGAGCGAATTTTCCTTTGTTGAGCTGTAATTTCTTCATTTCCAGATGGCAGCAGCTTTGCCTTTATAAAATTGCCAACTTCCTTTTGTTCTTGTGGTGTATCGAGTCATAGTTGATTTGACTTCATGTAGGTCTCCTAAGCACTTAACTCCTTGATCTTCTTCCTCAGTAGAGCATATGACCTTTCCTTGTTCTTCACCACTATAGCTGAATTTAGTTTCTGCAACAACATATAACTGATCTGAATCAATAATCATTGATGAATTTGAGACACTTGAGAATTCAATCTCTTTGGCACTGTTATTGTGCCCCTATTCTCTGTTCCCTAGCTCCATTAGTTTGCCATTGGGCTGGAAATGCTATTCTGATGACAAACTTGTTTAAATGTACTGTCAATTTCTTCAAAACAGCTCTCTTCTGCACTTTCCATATCTGTCAATCTATAATCCACCACGTTTCTCCCATCCAATTGCGCTGTGGCTCTGAATTGTTGTACTATAAGCATGGTTGTGATTGTCGCAAATTTAGACTTGCTTACAAATTCTTTGGGGTTAGAAGAAGACATGGATTTAAACCCCTTAAAATCATCTATTGGTTTGGGTTCTAAAGGCGAGGCCCTTTTTCTGTTTTTTTGGATAAGAAACTGAAAATTGTATTAGAGATGAAGAATCAGTTCAGTATTGTGAATCAACTTTCCACTCAATCCTGGAGAGAAGAAAAAAAACGATATTATATATTAAACTGTACAAAGTATATCCATATTCCATACGCCCTTTTACTAGGCTAAACCAAGATTCTAAACAAGCCTAATCTGACTATTTTACTACAAATTTCCTATTAAGCTGAATGAAAAAAGATGGTTCTTGCAAGTCATTTGAAGTAGAGGCTGAAAGAGGAGAAAATATCGACTTTTTCCGTCAAGAATTAATCTCTTCCTGACTTTTATCTTCGAAAAATGCATCGATTTGTCTGCTTCCATGTGACCCATAACTAGACTAGGCCAGCATGGTCCCACAAAATTTTGGTTTTCTTTCATTCATCACGAGCTCACAAATTCTATGTAAGAAAATTGGTCCAAGAATCATCAACTTCCATAGAAAGATTCCTCCACAAGGAAGATGCAATTGGGCAATGCGGAAAGATATGAGCTGCTATCCCATTGTTTTTCCAACAGAGGACATGCCAAGATGGAGAACGGCTTTCACTTGGGTGCCTTTTTTTATTTTTTATTTTATTTGAATACATCAGGTGTAACTTTCCTAAAGCTACTTGTCCAAGAATTTTTTTTTTTGAAACTTTGTAGGAGCTTTAGCCTTCTAAACAGTGATGAATTGGTTGAAAATCTCATTGGAATTCACATTAGTTATCGCAAAGTCACAATGGACATCAAATAAATATTATAGTACTTATGCCATCAAAGGTCCTTTGATAGTACGAGGATAATAGTATATGATACTAGTAAATTACAACTATATTATTTGTGGTGGTTTTGTCCCAAATATTATTGATAAAGTCTTACCTACTTTTGTCTGCAACATGTTTAACCGAATCAAATATAACTTGGTAGAAATTATCAGTTCCCATATTTAAGATGTCTTTTTCAAACAAATGGCTAACTACTTTTTTTTTTTTTGCTATGGAACTTAAAAAGAAAAGGTGCTGATGAAGAGCCATGCAACTAAATAGACAGGAGTTAAAGGCCATTATTTTTGGCAAGGAACTATATTTGATGTATGGATCAAATTCATAGATAATATCTATTAATACTTGTGATTATCTTCTCATTTCCAGAAGTTTATGCCAACCCCTTTTCCTTCCTTAAGCATAGACCTAATAGTAATTTCTAGGTCAATATCTTAGCTGCTTCAAAATCAAGAGTGCTTGGATTGTCCCCATGCAATGTTGTTAAAGTGAATTCTTATCTGTGATATATATGACTGCAAAATCATATTTTTATGATGTCTGTATTGAAAAATGACGCTTGTGTCCATGTTCACAAATAATTAGTTAACGTAGATTTTGATGGGCTTTACATCACTTCCCTGCATTAAAAATTGTTGGAAGTTCCCAAGAAATTCCAAGTAAACATGTTTTATTTTTCAAAATATAGGCTTTGCTTGGGATTATGATTCTTTTTCTGTGTTTTGAAAGTTAAAATGAAAAATACTTTCAGTGGGATCAATCATTTTTCAATTAATATTTTGCATTTAGTGACTTCAAAGCCACAGCAACTTAGTATCAAAATGAAGGCATCTAGTGCTTTTGTTGTGGGCAGAAAGCAAAGTTGGAAATGTGTTTGACATCTAGTAACTTCAAAGCTACAGCATCTCAATGCCAAAGGACATCTAGTGCTTTTACTATGCTTTGAAAGTGAAGCTGAAAATGTATTTGATAACACTAACTTTAGTGAGATCCACTATTTTTTTAATAGTTGGCGTTTATTGACTTCAAAACGATGCTACCTCAATACCAAACAAAGTCATAATTAGTTTTCAAGAAACCAAATCAATATGTCAAGATATGAGAAATGCTTGTAGGATTTAGAAATGCCAAGCTCAGCTCTATGAAATTTTAAACATGGGAACCGACAGTTTCCTCGTATCTTTGAGCTGATGCGCTATGAGGTAAAATTCATTCTATAGATACTGTTACTTTTCTGTTACGACAAATTGGTTGATGTTTATTTGATGTAATTGTGTTATATATTTCAGTTATATGTTTAAATTGCTATTGCAGTTTTTAAAATCCTTCCGAGAAATATATTTATAGCTGTATATACTATGAAAAGAATAAAATAGAGTTCCCATTTTGTTTGATTATCCCAACAATGCAGATCTTTATACACCGTTATCTCCAAAAGTATCTTGGTACATCCAAGGCAATGGGGAGCATTGGAAGCAGAAGGATGAAGATGCGTCATCACCTAATTTTATTACGATTCTCCGGCCAGACTATTTCAAGTAAGTTAAATATGTTTGGGGCATGAAATTTTGAGTTTTGCACCCACGTCACTAATTAATCCATATATGGTTATGCAGGTGAAAAAATATGGTAAATATTTTGTGTTAGATCAACATCAAATTATCTTTCGGCCATTTGATGCAAGGTATTTGTAGCAGTAGTGGCGTGTGATATTTTCATCTTACATTAGCATATGTTTTTGTTTACCTTTTACGCAGCAGTTTTTCCTCTGTTTTCTCATATTGTAGCCATGTTTGTACAAACAAAGTGGAAGGCTTGAAAGCAAACTAGTCCATGCACTTCAGTTAATGTAATTTCATTCTTTCATGTTACAAGAAGAATTGGTAAATTTTGTTGCTGTTTGGGGACGAAGTTGTATTGGTAAGCCTTAATAACTATATATTTATTATTATTATTATTATTTTAATCATAGTCAGTCGGGGAGGGAAGTTGAACTCACTGTTAAAACTACTATTGGGTTGTTTATCTGATTATTATCGTCTGATATATGAAATATCATTGTTGCACAAACTTGCACTGGTCATGGCGGGATTTTTTTTTTATTTTAAAATTTTTTATTTAGATAATTCATTGATACAATGCAAGCCAGTGGTAAATGGGAATGTTGAATTAACGGACTTAAATACTATTTCTTAAATATAAATTTTAATTATTAGATTGTACTGATCGAGTTAAGAATTTGCCTTAGATTAAACTAAAACACATATACACACTTGAGCCCATTAAATTGTCTAGAACAATGGTTAAAATGTCTCAACATTTTAATTGTTTTTAGGAAATTCGGTCAACTAACAAGGTAGTGTCAGTCGATCGAGTTGTGTGTTGGACAATCGAGTGGACAACTCGATTGACGGTTACATGCAAGCCAGAAAGCATTCTTATTTTGGTTGATTGACCAGGTCATTCCAATCAACTGAGCTGAGCATAAATTTTTTTTTTTTTCAGAATGCTTTTTTAACTCAGTCGACCGAAAGGTTATGATGGTTGATCAAATCACTGCAGATTTTGAATTTCAACGAATTGTATCCAACGAATAGTTTTTAATGTTTACTATATGTACATGCCTAATTTCTTCTTGGACAACTTTTGAATGTGCCTAATCATTTTCTATCTATTTTTAAAAGTCCAAGACACTTTTGAGTTTATAATTTTGCAAGATTCATAAAATCAAAACCCTAATTCTTCATTTGTAATATTTTCTTTGCAAGAGATTAAAAAAGGGGTTTGTTCTAGTGCTTAATTATTTATATTCTACTTGTAAGAAACTGAAAAAAAGGGTTTTTCATTTAGGTTAAGTTAATAGAGTGACTTGAGTGTCATTTGTAAAGAAATCTCTATTTATAAAGGTTATAGTCTTGGTATAGAGATTTGATTTAGTGGAACTTTCAATGAGAGTTTGAAAGAATTGGATATAGGCTTTTTGGTGTAGTCCAACTATTATAAATGTTTTGGTGCAAAATCTCTCTTACCCCACATCTCTTACATGTAATTGTGGTGGTTGAAATTTAAGCTAGTTGTGATAGTTAAAAAATTAATTGTTTGCATTAAAGTTCTTAGAAACCCAAATCAACCCGTTCCCTTGGGTTGTATTCTTAAATTTCAACTGATATCATTTTGAACGAGATTTAATTATTTTAGAGTAATCCACATAACTTTAGGTTAATATGAGAGACAATCTACCGTTAGATATCCATTGTTTGATGGTAATGATTATGTCTATTACAAGGCTAGAATAAAAATCTATTTACAAGCCACTAAGTATGAACTTTGGATTGTGAGTAGTAAACCTTTTACGAAAATAAATGATAGAGGCAAAAGTGTTCCTAAGCTGAAGAATGAGGGGATGAGGTAGAGATGAGAAAAATCTCTTTAAAATGCTAGAGTTATAAATACATTATATTGTCCAGTAGATAAAAAGGAGTTTTATAAGATATCTGGATGCGAGATCGCATGTGATATTTGGCATGCATTTGAGGTAGTATATGATGAAACAAACCAAGTTAAGGGTCAAAAATTAGTAAGCTTACTAGGTGATCTCAATTAGATTATGTACCCAAGTATAGGTAGTCTTGTTATAGTATAGTCCGGTGAGTCCAAGCGTCTATCCACACGGAGTGTTTTTTCCAAGAGTCCAATTGGGTTATGTTCAAGCCAAGATCCAATAGAAAAGGTAGAACAAGTGATGGATTGATTTTAAAGAAAGAAATTACCAAGTAAA
>JAVXUL010061907.1:0-10185 GCA_035590515.1 Trichilia minutiflora
TATTTGAAAGTGTTTATGAAATGTTTTTGTGTTAAACAGATTTTGTATAAGCCTTACAGGTCTACAGGTGGTATCCTGTGTTATTGGGTACACCCTGGAGGTCTGTGGCATTGTCACAGGTGGGATCCACGGGTCGGGTCATGACACGACATATCTTGGAACGTAATTTTTGCGCTATATCATAAATTTTCTCGATGCAGCGAATTCACATCTGATGCAACGAGTGATGTCTCAATACAGCACGTCCTGGAAAGCGATTCTCTTGCTGTATCATGAATTTTTTTGATGCAGCGAGTTCTGGAAAACTCCTTTTTGGCATCCTGCATCGAGAAAACTTCAAGATGAACACTAAGAACAAAAACAAAAACACATTGGGTTGCCTCCTAATAAGCGCTTGATTTACCATCTCTAGCTAGACTTAGCTTATTGAATATTATTCAGGTTCTTTCAGAGTAATAGTTTCTTTGCTTAACTCTATTCTTTGGTAAAAATGCTTGAGTCTTTGTCTATTAACTCAGAACAGTCTTCCATTTCACCTTTAATTTTAATGGCACCAAATGGTAACACTCTCTTGATAACAAAAGGTCCACATCATCTTAACTTGAGCTTTCTGAAAAATAATTTCAACCTTGAGTTAAATAAGAGAACTTGCTGCCTTAAACTAAATGTTCTTTTCAGAATTTGCCTATCATACCAATGCTTGGTTCTCTCCTTATAAATTCTTAACCTTTCATATGCTTCATTCCTAATCTCCTTTAGCTCATCAAGTTGAAGGAGTCTTTGCTGGCCAGAATTCTTCCAATCAAAATTCAGTTTCCTTATTGTCCAATATGCTCTATGTTCAAGCTCTATTGGTAGATGACATGGATTTCCAACCGAGACATTCCGATTGGGGTTTTGAACGTTGTTTTTAGGCCCATAATGCATCATCAAGCTTGATAGACCAGTCCTTCCTATTTTTATTCACTATTTTCTCTAAAATTTGCTTAATCTCCCTGTTTGTAACTTCAGTTTGCCTATTTGTTTGGGGATGATAAGCAAGGGCAATCTTATGTTTGACTCTATAACGAACCAACAAAGCATTAAATAGCTTATTACAGAAATGAGTACCTTCATCACTGATTATAACTCTAAGTGTACCAAACCTTGTGAAAATATTTTTTTACAGAAATTTCAACACCACTTTTGCATCATTTGTTGAGGTTGGTATTGCTTCAACCTGTTTGGAAACGTAGTTAACAGCCACAAGAATATACTGATAATCAAAGGATTGAGGAATGTACCTATGAAATTAATGCCCTATAGATCAAAAAGTTTTACTTGCAAAATTCCTGTCAATAGCCTTTCATTTCTCTTTGAAATGTTGCCCACCTTCTGACATCTCTCACACCACTTCACAAAAGCATAACAATCCTTAAATAAAGTGGGCCAATCAAAACCTGATTGAAGAGCTTTTACTGTTGTTCTAGATGCTCTAAAATCTTCTCTATACGAAGAAGAATAACATTCATGTAGTATCTCATTAATTTCTTCTGTAGACACACATCTTTTAATCATCCCATCAGCATATCTCTTAAATAAGAGTGGATCATCCCAAATGTAGCTCTTCACATCATGAAGAAACTTTTGCTTTTGATGATATGTTAAATCTGGTGGCATCAATTCACATACAAAAAAGTTAACAAAATCTGCATACCAAAGAATTTGTTCCTTAACTGTGAACAATCTTTCATCTAGAAACAATTCTTGAATCAGCTGCACTTTTTCTTCTTCTAACTTAATTCTTGAAAGGTGGTCAGCAACCGTATTCTCACATCCTCTCTTATCATGAATTTCTAGATCGAACTCTTGAAGCAAGAGAATCCAACAAATCAAGTGAGGTTTAGCATCCTTCTTCGCAAACAAATAATTGATTATTGTATGGTCAGTAAAAATAATCACCTTTGAACCCAAAATATATACTCTGAACTTTTTCACTGTAAACACCACAGCCAACATTTTTGTTTCTGTGGTTGTGTAATTGAGTTGGGCTTCATTTAACATTTGGTTAGCATAATAAATGGCTTGAAAAATCTTATCTCTTCATTGCCCGAGTACTACACCTATTGTATAGTCACTTGCATCGTATATAATCTCGAATGGTTCCCTCTAATCTAGTGCAACCATTATGGGGGCTGATACTAACTTTTCCTTAATTGCTTTAAAAGCCTTCTTATACTCTTCATCAAACTTGAAAGTCACATTCTTTTTTAAAAGATTACAAAGGGGTTTCACTACTCTTGAGAAGTCTTTAATGAATCTTCGATAGAAACTCTTGTGGCCTAGGAAATTTCAAATGCCTTTAACATTTGCTGGTGGAGGTAATTGTTGAATTGCTAATATTTTGGCCTTATCTACCTCAATTCCTTCTCTTGACACTCGATGTTACAACACAATACCTTCCTTCACATAAAATGGCACTTCTCCCAATTAAGCACCAAGTTCTTCTCTTCACATCTTTGAAGTACCATAGCAAGATTGTGAAGGCAATGATCAAATCAAGTTTTAAACACCGAGAAATCATCTATGAATACTTCCATAACCACTTCTATCAAATCTAAAAAAAATAGTCATCATACACCTTTGGAACGTAGCTGGAGTATTACACAAATTGAATGGCATCCGTCTAAAAGTAAAAGTACCATATGGATAAATAAAGGTTGTCTTTTCTTGATCCTTTGAGCTGATTAAAATCTGGTTATATCCCGAATAATCATCAAGGAAGCAGTAAAATTCATAACCAACCAACCAATTTAGTATTTGATCTATAAATAGTAAAAGGAAGTGGTCTTTCCTTATAGCTTTATTCAATTTTCTGTAGTCAATATATACTCTCCATCTAGTTACTGTCCTTGTTGGCACCGACTCATTCTTGTCATTTTTTATAACAGTAGTTTCACCTTTCTTGGGTACTACCTGCACTAGGCTCACCTATGAACTATCTAAAAAAGCATATATAATTCTAGTGTTTAATAATTTTAGAACTTCAGCCCTCACCATTTCTTTCATTGATGGATTCAAACTCCTTTGATGTTCAACAGTCGGCTTGTAAACATCTTCCATCAAAATTTTATACATACGCACTATAGGACTAATGCCTTTAATGTCTGAAATCGTCCATATAATGGGCGATCTGTATTTTCTTAACACACTCAATAATTTCTCTTCTTGCTCAAGGGATAGGCAAGATGAAATAATAACAGGCAATGTCTCTTTTTCCCCCAAAAAGGCATACTTCAAATGGTCAGGGAGTTACTTCAAAGATTGTGATTTTGAAGGTGTTACCGACTTGACTTCCTCACAAATATTTTCTGCTGCATCTGGTTCACCATCCACCAGATCTTCAAGTGTAAAAACACCTCTTTGCTCTTCATTAAGACTTTCACAAATTGCTCCAACATCTTTAGTTGCTGGAAGTTCATCTTTTCACATGTTTGAAGTGATTAAACACTGCTCCAATGGATCCTTTACAAAAAAATCAAGGAGTATGGTATCAACACAGCTGGACACAACATCCACTCTTTTGTATGACTGATCAAAGACTGGAATTTCAGAGTTAGTTGATATTGAACTTCACTTCTTCCTCATTTACCCGAAGAGTAAGACTCCCTCCATGTACATCAATAAGGGCTTTTTCGGTTGCTAAAAATGGTCTGCAAAGGATAATGAGGATCTCTCGATCTTTCTTCATGTCCAGAATAATGAAATCTACTAAAAAAATGAACTTATCCACTTTAACCAACACATCTTCGGTTAATCCCTTTGAGAATGAAAGCGATCGATTGATCATTTATAAAAATATGGTGGTGAGTTTCACTTCTTCTAAATCTAATTTCTTAAAGACTGACAATGACATGAGATTTATACTAGCCCTAAATCACATAATGCCTTTTCAAAGGTAGAATCTCCAATCGTGCAGGGGATAGTGAAACTACCGGGATCTTTAATTTTTTGAGGTATTTTTCATTGAAGAATCTCATTGCATTCCTCTGATAATTTCATTATTTCATATTCTTCCAGCCTTCTCTTCTTTGACATCATTTCCTTCATAAATTTCACATAGTTAGGCATTTACTCCAATGTCTAAGCTAAGGGTATGTTGATGTGGATCTTTTTAAAAATGTCCAGAAATTTTCTAAACTGCTCATCTAGCTTCTTTTTCTAGAATCTTTGTGGGAAAGGAATCGGTGGAGGTCTAATGGGTGGGTTATCAACAAAAATAATCCTTGGACCACTCTTCACTTTCACTGGTTTTTCTGCTAATTTTTCAGAATCTGCAACCTCTCTCTGCTTCGCAACATCTTCTTTCTCTTTCTTGGGTTGCTCAACTTCCTTTCTTGGTTATGTTTCTACTTCTTTTCCACTCCGCAAGGTGATGGCATTGCAATGGTCCTTTGGATTCTTCTCTATATTAGCTAGAAATTTACCTGTTGATTATACTTTTATGGCTTTTGCAAGCTGACCAGTCTTCACTTCTAAAGACTTTATAGTAGCTCCTATGTTGCTACAGTGAGTTTATATATTATCAATCCTTGTTTTGCTCTTGTTGAATCTTCTACGGGTTTCATTGATAAAAGTATCCATAAGCTCTTCTAAGGAGGACTTCTTTTCTACTGGTTGAGCTCCAAAACCAGGTGGTAGGTGGTCCCTATAACACATTTCTGGTGTTTTCATAAAAGAGGTTTTCATGGTACCTCAATTCTGGATGATATTGATTTGGCAAATTATTTCTATAGTTGAAATTCCGATTCTTAACGAATTGAACTTACTCCTGCTCCTGCTCATTCTGTATACCCGAATATGAACTACTCATCAAGGCCACCTGCTCTTTGGATGAACAACCTTCATTTGTTGTCATAGCTAAAAGCTTGTTGATAAGACTGAAACTTGAGCAATCAAAGATACTATCGGATCAACGTTATAAACACCAGTAACTCTCCTCTGGTTTTTCTTATTTGTCCATTGATAATTGTTTGACGCCATCTCTTCCAAAAGTAATTGTGCTTCCTCCACTGTCTTTGATAATAATGTGCCTCCAACTGCTGCATCAACAATAATCCTTGTCTGTCCATTCAACCCATTGTAAAATAGTTGAATCTGAAACCAATCTTAGTATCCATACTGAGGATATCTCTGTATCAAGTCTTTAAACCGGTCCCAAGCCTCGAAAAGAGGTTTAAAGTCCAACTGTCTAAACTCAACAATCTTTCCTTTTAGCTACGAAGTTTTTGATGGAGGGAAAAACTTGGACAAAATTTTCTAAGCAAGTTTTTCCCACGTTGTTATGGTCCCCGATTGTAGTGATTGAAGTTATCCTCGAGTTCAGTCCCTCAAGGAGAAAGGGAATAATCTCAACCGAATAGCATCCTTAGAGACACCATTCATTTTAACTGTCATATATCTCCAAGAATGTGGTAAGGTGCACATTTAGATCCTCATGAGATAACCCTCTATATTGGTTCTGTTGTACCATATTGATAAGGGTTGGCTTCAACTCAAAGTTATTTGCTTGAATCACTTGTCTCTGGATTCCTGAAAAATTATTATTAACCACTAGTTTGAAATAATCTCTAAGTGCTCTCTACTGATTATTGTCTTCTGTCATTTCTTGTTCTTGACTTCTTTCTGATCTCTCTCTGGTTCTTTATCTTTTTCTAACACCTTGGTTTCTTCTACAAGTTCATTTAATCTCTGGATTAAAAGGTGCTAGCTTCAAACTTCGACTTTTGTGCATTCATTATCAAACAACAAAAGAAAATTTTAAATGACAAACTAAAAATAAAATCTAAAGTAATATTCAACCCCTTAGTCACAATATTAACTGAAAGTAAAATAGTAATCCCGGATAACGATGCCAAAAACTTATCCACCATTTAAATAAACACATAAAATCAAATGTGAAAAATCGTAAGTGCACCGTATCGAGTTTTATAGTAAAAAGAAGTAGGATATTGTTCTCACGAGGATTAATAATTACTAACATGCTAATTACTACAATTGGAATGGTGAATATCATTTAGACTAATAAAAGGAGTAAATTAATTCTAACAACTACTAAGAAACTAAAAGTATGCTATGTGATGAAGATAAATCAGATGATAACAGGCTCAGGGGGATCGAATCTACTCTTGTTTACTATATTTGTCCATCGTTTTGGCTTAACTAATCATATCGAAACCTATTAGCCTAGGTTCTTATATCGTTTCATTCCCTCTTTCAAGATCTTAACGAAACTATGTGATCAGTAAACTTAATTAATATTTCTATTCAATCAAGTTTAATTAATCACTTATTGAGATCCAACCTAATTAAGCTACTTAGTTGTTAACTATCTTCCAATGTATTAACTCCTAAGTTGTGATTTCTTAGTTTGAAAGTATATTTTTCTCCCTTTTTCAAGTCCAGAAAACATACATCTAAAATCATTCAATCTAATGGTCAGTTAAAAAGAAAGCTTTAAGTATAAAGAACAAAAATAGATTTATGAATAAAACTTCATTAATCTAAAACACAATTCAAATATTTATCACAAGAGTTTCTTCTAGCCCCTAAGTATGAAAATAATTAGCCACTCATGATGTTCAATGAATACACAAGAAACTTAGAATATATGGTCATTAAGATTCCAGTGAAAATAAATAAAAATAGTAAACTCTATATGTAACAGCTCTATCTCTCTTTCTCTTCACTTTTCTTGTGTTTTTTCTTGGATTCTATACAAAGTATGATGTTTTTCTCTCTTTTAAGAATGTTGGCAGTCGTCCTCTTTTACAGATTACCCAAGGCACTCTATTTATAATTAAAAAAATTGAAGTTTGAATTAAACAGAAAATTCTCAAAATTTCTCGCTGCATCGGATTTCTTTCCGTTGCATCGAGCAGTTAGCGCCGATGTAATGAGAATTGTCTTGTTATATCAAGAACTAGGCAAAAGTTTTTCAGAAACTGGGTTCTGGCTCTTGCTATATAAAGGGTATGGTCGCTGTATCGAACACCTGTTTTTGCTGTAGCGAGTAAACCTTGCTAAATCGGGGAAAACCTTGATGTATCAGGAAAGGTGGCTTCCAAAGCTCGCTACATCAGGAGATCAGCTTTCCCACAATCCACTGTATCAGAAATTTGGTTAAAAACTGCTTTAAACTTCAAAAATCATCCCTGCTTCATCAAACTTTCTCTTGCAACTTACACACACTTAAACTCATAACAAAACATCAAAACATACCTGTATTCACACAAAAATAACAAGAACTAAGTAGACATAACTTGATAAAAATCAAGTTATACAATAATTCTAACCATCGTCACCTTATTATGATCATATTCTAGTTATAATGTCCTACTATAATAAAATGTAAGTTTTTCAAGAACAACCATAGAGTTAATGACATAAGGGAGCAGAAAAAAGATAAAGACATATCCATTTGATACTAAGCATGCTAAAAAAAATTGTCTAACATGTAACTTATGGGTCTCAAGATTAGCCCCACCAACACTGTCATCGCTGTACTCATTTTTCACATACAAATGTGTCATTCATGATTCGTATAAATCAAAGTCCATAGGTAAATCATATCACAAAGTTCACAAACTCATATCTGCATGCACATGTGTTATGCATCCGTTTAGGATACAGATTGACATCCGTTTAAGATATTGTTATCTCATTCAAAATCTAGATAACCATTCATATACATATCGATATATATATCAATACCATATAAGCTATTCATTTTATAAGCGGTAAAACACATAGACGAACACATCAATAGCTAACTTACAAACATTCATAAGCTGTCTATTCACTTGTTTATCCATATCTCTATGCTATACTTTCACATAAGCTAACAAAATATCACACAAATCTCTACTGATCATACACACGTATTGGACAGTCCCTAATACCTTATTTATTATTCTTTACTAGGAAAGAAATTTGTCACTCTACTTAAACAACACAATGCCAATGCAAGGTATCATCAAACCAAATCAGACACTACTAAAATTAACATACGAGATCGAAAGCAACGATAATGGCCTTTTGACCTCGATCATTCACATATACATCAAAACAGTGGTCTATGAATCTCATAATTCATGTCACAAGATATCTCCAGCCATTCGTTACTAATACAACAATCAATACATCATTTAATTATTTTATCAAACACTTAGTAGGCAATCGCCATGTCTTCTTATATTTTATGTAATTATATATAACTTACTATAAAATTTTATAATCCATTCATTTCATCACGTACTGCACTTTTCTTGGTAACATTCCTAATCATCACATTCATAATAAATCAATATCTATAGTCCCTTAGATATTTCATCGAACACTTGGTGTGTCAAGTGGTCCTAATCAATTTTTTTCTAAATTTTAAGCCTAATATTACATTCATCTACTAACACAACTTTAGGAACAATGCACACAACAGCCATTTCAAGCTAAACAATCAAAATCAATTAACTCATAAATCAATCTATATCTTTCTCTTAAATTCATGAAAAACATAGGTTTTATAGTGAGAACTACTCATTAAGAGTTTATCGGCCTTTACAAGGTAAAATTCTCAATTTTTGATGTCGAATCTCAAAAAAAATCAAAATTTTATCCAAGCTATAGTGGAGCTTTGGGCACTATTTTGATGACTTTTCTAGTATTATATGTCGACATCTGATTTCTCTCATCGATACGAGTCTAATGACATAAACAGTGCATCAATCTGACATGTATACGCGAAGTTATGACCAAAATACTTTCTCTCTCCTTCCTCCTCTCCCCTCCTCTCTCTCCCTTCCAAATGAACTCCAAGCAAAATGACCCTCCCATGGCCTATTTATAGACATCAGAGGTAAAATTATCATTTTGAGATAAATTACTCTTCCGGGGTAAAACAGTCATTTCTTATCCTATTTCATATTTCGACCTCTGTTTCGCTATCTGTCTTCATAGCGAGCTTTGTTTTCTACCCCAACTTCATTACTGAAATATTTATCATCTTCTTCGGAGGTCTTTCGCATCCTCAATTTTTGTTTTCTTTCATTTTCGAACGTTTTATATCCGATATTTCACAAAAACATCATAACTCCATTATTCTTTATCCAAATTAAGTGTCGTTTGCAGTATTAGACTCTACATATTATAACTATCCTACCTATCTCAAAACATTCAAAAAATAAATTGACTACAAGGGTGTTGCTTTGAAAATCGGGCCGCGATTTTATCCATTTAGTCAAAAAATATCATAACTCTCTCAATACTTATCCAATTCAAGCGTCGTTTGTGGTATGATCATCTACATATTACAAGTTTTCATATGGTACTCATCGGTGCAAATTTTGATACTGTTGCAGTAACCATATCCAAATAACCAAAATACCCCCAGCCCATTTCTATTCATTTCATACCTCTATTAATACCACAATCATACACTTATACTTTTACCTTATAAATCAGTTATTACACACTCATACGAGATGAATCACACGATAATTAACACTTGAACACATATTTTTGAAGAAACAAAAATACCCTTCATGGATAAAATGACAAAATATCCTTAAGTTAACATATGGGGTATTACACTTATATATAATTTTGACATATATGATGTATATTATTGTTATTATTGAAGGTGTAGAATTAATGAGAATATTGATGTATATATATATATAAATTAAGCATTGATCCTATGAGTGAAAAGCCGTGCGAAGTAGGGGAAATATAGGAAGAGCATATCCTCTTTAAGAGTGAGTAGACCATTTTTCAAAAAATTTTTATTTAATTAAAATATTTATGAAACTTAAACATTTTTAACGTCTTAGGGAGTTAGAAAATTGATTTATGTATTTCATTGTTATAAATAATAGAGAAATGACTTATGTGATATTGATTTATAATATGAGGCCTTACGGCTTAAGTATGAAATTGAAATGTAAATATTTTATGATTTTATTTTCATATTATTTATTTTATGAATGTGAAATTGTCACGCCCCGACCCTAGTCGGCCATGTGGCAATCGCCGCGAATCCCAGAAATACATCCTATTATTTAAAATGTACCCATAGAACCCGCAAGGCATTAGTACCTGTTTTCAAACTTATTAACCAACAATAAAATAAAATAAAGGAAAATGGAAGAT
>JAVXUL010061918.1:0-10185 GCA_035590515.1 Trichilia minutiflora
GTTCATGCATGATCCTCGTGAGTCCCACATGCAAGCTGTCTTTCGTATTGTGCGGTATTTGAAGTCTGCTCCAGGGAAAGGTCTCATTTTCTCCAAACATGGTCACCTACAAATTGAAGCTTTTACTGATGCCGATTGGGCTGGATCTCTAGATGATAGAAGGTCTACAACCGGTTATTGCGCGCTTGTAGGAGGTAACTTGATCACTTGGAGAAGCAAAAAACAAAGTGTAGTTGCTAGATCAAGTGCAGAAGCCGAGTATAGAGCTATGGCTCAGGATGTCTGTGAACTTCTATGGCTACGGAAGCTTATGGAGGAGCTTAAATTGTCTGGAAACTATAAGTTATCCTTATATTGTGATAATAAGGCAACCGTTAGTATAGCCCATAATCCAGTACAACATGACTAGACAAAGCACATTGAGATTGATCGACACTTTATCAAGGAAAAGCTGACAGATGCTATCTTAAGTCTGTTTCATGTGACATCTGACAGGCAACTAGCTGATGTGTTTACTAAAAGACTTAACTACAGGACCTATCACAACTTAGTTTACAAGTTGGGTATGTGTGATATCTATGCACCAACTTGAGGGGGAATGTTGACTAATATGATTTTGAGCCTGATTTGTAGGAATTTAATTTCTAAATTAGAGAGATTTTTTATTCTATTGTATTTATTGTGTATTTCTTAGTTAAACCTTTATTAGGTGTATAAATACCTATGTATACAGTTGTAAAAATTAAGATGAGAGAAATAAGAAATTTTTTTCTCAAAATCTTCAATGTAGCACTCTTGTATCCTTTTAAAAAATAAGAGAGAATAAAACTTTCATGGTATCAGAGTTAGGTTTCTGAAATCCGTTTCTCTTCTTTTCCAGAAATCAAATCTACCTTCCTCCAGACCAAATCTTCTCATTCTCCAAAAGTCAATTCTACCCTTTTCTACTTTTTGTCTTTCCAGTTTCCAGTTTCTTTCTCCATTTTTTTTTTAAGAAAATGGCTGTCGAAAAAGATTCTTCCTCATCCGAAGTCACATTGTTCCCATCCCCTTCTACAAACATCCATAGAGGAGCTGAAAGTGCATCTCTTCTCATCACAAGACACAAACTCAACGGGCACAACTTTCTCCAATGATCCCAATATGTGATGATATTCATTTGTGGGAGAGGAAGAGATGAATATCTCACTGGACAAGTTGTCATTCCATAAAAAAATGATCCATAGTTCAAGACATGGAAAACTGAGAATCACTTAGTGATGTCATGGTTGATAAATTTCATGAATAATGAGATAGGTGAGAATTTTCTCCTATATAAGACAGTAAAGGAAATTTGGAATGTTGTGAGGGAAACATATTCAAGTTTTGAAAATACCTCAGAACATTTTGAGATTGGAGCCAAGATACATGATCTTCGACAAGGAGATTTTACTGTTACTCAATATTTCAACACCCTTACTCGTTACTGGTAACATCTTGACATGTTCAAAGTTCACACTTGAAAGTGTCCTAAAGACACAGCCTTATATAAGAAGATTGTGGAGCAAAGACAAACCTTCAAATTCCTTCTTGATCTCAACAAAAACCTGGATGAAGTCCAAGGTAGAGTGATGGGAAACAAGTCTCTTCCAAGCATTCGAGAAGCTTTTTCTGAAGTCCTACGTGAAGAAAGCAGAAAGAAGGTTATGATGGAATCCCAAAATTCCAATCCAATCCTTGAAGGATCTGTCCTTATAGCACGAGGACCACCACCAAATAACAATGAAAATCGACAAAAGAAAGGGAGACCTTGGTGTGATCACTGTCGCAAACCTGGACATCTCAAGGAAAGTTGTTGGAAAATTTATGATAAATCTGCTGATTGGAAGGCATCAAGACCGACCAATGACAAAGAAAGTTGTGCCAATATTGTAGCATCCTCAGATGATAACACAACCTCAACTGAATCAAATCCCTTCACCAAAGAGCAATTGGAAGTTCTACAGAAAATTTTCAACCGAAACGTTATCTTTTAGTCTCAATCTAGCACCTCTGCATCTAGAACTAGTATGTTAGCACAGAAAGGTAATTCCCATTGGCTCTTATGGTTGATAAATGGCACACAAAACCGTGGATTATTGATTCTGGAGCATCAGATCACATGACAGGAGATGCAACAGTATTTTACAAATACAATCCATCTAATGACAACTTTACAGTCCAAATTGCCGATAGTTCATTATCTCTACAGTCCAAATTGTCGATAGTTCATTATCCAAAGTTGAGGGAATTAGTTCAATCAAGATTACTAAGGATCTGACTTTAAATTCCGTTCTTCATGTTCCTAGTTTGGACTGTAATTTACTTTCCATTAGTAAATTAACTCGTGAACTGAATTGTGTAACTAAGTTTTTCCCAAACTTGTGTGAATTATAAGAATTGGATTCTGGGAAGACGATTGGCAGTGCTGAGATGTATTCGGGACTTTATCTCCTCAAGGACCATACTCCTCAAAGAAGACAAGCTCAAACCACAAGTGGTGTCTCTTTTAAGAGTCAGTTTGTTTTAAATTCCTGTGTCAATAAGGATAGTGAAATTATGCTGTGGCACTATCGTTTTGGTCATCCTAATTTTGTGTGTTTAGAAAAATTTTTCCTTTCAAAGTTTATCAATAAAAATCCAAAACATTTTAAATGTGAAATTTGTTAATTCTCCAAGCATACTCGTAATACTTATCCCAGTCTTTCATACAAACCATCTCATCTATTTGCCATGATTCATAGTGATGTGTGGGGTCCCTCAAGGGTGAAAAATATAATAGGAATTCGATGGTTCGTATCATTTATTTATGAATCACACTAGGTTGACATGGATATTCCTCATGAAAGAAAAATCAGAAATAGGTCAAATTTTCCAAAATTTCAACATTATGATACAAACTCAATTTGAGACCAAGATTCAGATCTTAAAAATTGACAATGCCAAAGAGTTCTTCAAATCCATTCTTGGCTCTTATCTCTTAGAACAAGGCATAGTTCACTTAAGTTCTTGTGTTGATATTCCCCAACAAAACGGGTTAGCAGAAAGAAAAAACAGACATTTACTTGAGGTAGTCCGATCTCTCATGTTTTTCACACACGTTCCAAAATTTTTCTGGGGAGAAGCTGTCCTTATATCCGCATATCTCATCAATAGAATGCCATCCAGAGTTCTTAAATCTCAAACTCCCTATAAAGTCCTCCTTCAACACTTTCCACATACCAAAATCATTACATCATTAGATCCAAGTTTGGGTGCTCAGCATTTATTCATATGCACCAGCAAAACTGTAGTAAGTTGGATCCAAAATCCATCAAGCGTATCTTTCTTGAGTATTCCTCAAATCAAAAAGGCTACAAATGTTATTCTCCTACTACTTAAAATTTTCACAACTCAATGGATGTGACCTTCTTTGAACATCAATCCTACTATTACAAAACTAAAATTCAGGGGGAGAACTTGAGGGAATATTAGCTTTGGGAGCCACATCCCAATCATTCAATCCAACCTCTTGATCCTCCATTACCTTTATTGTAGCCCTCTGTCGAGTCATGTCAACCTGATTCAGTCACTCATCCTCTCACCGTTGATACACAAACAAAAAGTCAACCACCATCAATAGAAAGTCAACCACCACCAACTTTAGTTTCATCTATTCCTAACCGTCCCAAATCACCACAAACTGCGAATAAGGAGTTTCATGTTTATGTTAAGAGGAAGAGACCTATTACAGAGATGGAACTCTCAACTCCTCTCGCGCTTGTCTAAAAGCCTGAACCGAGTCCAAGACCTACTCAAACTCACTCAGGTAAGGGAAATTTCAATCCCGAAACTGAAAGTATTATTCTGAAAGTATTATTAATGACTTTGATATGTGAATTGCTCTGAGAAAGGGTGTAAGAACTTGTACATAACATCCTATTCAAAAGTTTCTCGTATGGTAAATTATCTCCTTCCTATCAAGTTTTTTTTTTTACGACTCTTGACAATGTGCAAGTCCCTAACTCCATTCAGGAAACCCCAAAAAATTCATAATTGGAAAAAGCAGTCTATGAAGAAAGCAGGGCCTTAGAGAAAAATAGCACATGGGTGATCTTAGAACTTCTTCCGGGGAAAAAGCCTGTTCGTTGTAAGTGGACTTTTGCTGTTAAACATCAGGCTAATGGTAGTATTGAGTGACAAAGCCCGTCTTGTTGCTAAGGGCTTTACTCAGTCCTATGGAATAGATTACCAAAAAACATTCGCTCCGATGGCCAAACTCAATACCATCAGAATTCCTCTCTCTCACGTAACAAACCTAGATTGGCCGTTACATCAACTGGATGTCAAGAATGTTTTTCTAAATGATAATCTGGAAGAAGTATACATGGAGATACCCATGGGATTGGAAACTTCATCCACCAGCAACCAAGTGTGCAAACTTATAAAATCTTTATACAGACTCAAGCAATCTCCTCGTGCTTGGTTTGACAGATTTGCAAGGACAATTATGAGGCATGAATACATTCAATGTCAAGTCGATCACATACTGTTTGTAAAATTCTCTCCAAAAGAGAAATAGCCTTACTAATTGTGTACGTAGGTGATATCATTCTAACAGGTGACTATGAAGAAGAACTGTTGAGATTGAAGGGACTTTTAACCAAGAAATTTGAAATCAAAGAACTTGGTGATCTCATATACTTCTTTGGTATGGAAGTAGTGTAGTCCAAGAAAGGGATATTCGTCTCTCAATGTAAGTATCTTTTAGACTTACTAAAGGAGACGGGCATGCTTGGATGTAAACCTGCTGACACTCCAATGAATCCAACCAAGAAATTAGGAACTGAGAAAGACAGTACACTAGTCGATAAGGGGTGATATCAGAGACTTGTCGGACGTCTAATCTACCTCTCACACACGACCTGATATTGGCTTTTCTATTAGTGTTGTGAGTCAGTTCATGAACAACTCAACAGAAGAACACATGAGAGCAGTAAACAGGATTTTGAGGTATCTCAAGATGACACCAGGAAGAGGTCTGTTATACAGAAAGAATGAGAACCGTGAAGTTGAAGTCTTCTCAGATGCAAATTGATCCGGAGACATCTTATACAGACGATGTACATCAGGATACTGTTCCTATGTTTGGGGAAATCTTGTAACTTGGAGAAGCAAGAAGCAGTCTATAGTCTCAAGGAGCAGTGTAAAAGCTGAATTTAGAGCACTTGCTCTTGGTATCTATGAGGGCATATGGATACAGAGACTTCTTAGTGAATTTAAAGTATCAAGTGAAAAGCTTATCAAGATGTTCTATGACAACCAAGCTACCATAAGTATTGCAAAGAATTCTGTGCACCATGACAAGACGAAGCACATCGAAATCGATCGATATTTCATCTTAGAAAAGATTGAGAATGGAATTATGCAGCTGATCCATACTCCTACAAAGTCTCAAATAGCAGATATTCTCACCAAAGCTCTTCGAAGAACTAACTTTGAAGAACTGAATCACAAACTATGTTTGTACAACATCTACAACTCAACTTGAGGGGAATGTTGAAAATCTTCCAAAGTTAGTATTAGAATTTTTAGAGACTGAATAAAGAAAATTTACGGGTAATTGACAGCTATAAAATCTAGTTTTATGGGTTATAATTTGACAGTTTTTTGCTTTCGTAATTTAGTTTTTCTTTCCTTTATTAGATTAGGAAAACAGGTTGTATATGGCTGTTGTACCAGTATATATATAGCACTCTTTTATCCTTTTAAAAAATAAGAGAGAATAAAACTTTCAGGAAGATTTCTAGCTCCTTGTCTTCGATTATTAGTAGTGTTAAAACTTCCTCTATTTGTGCAGAATGTCTCTCCATTTCATCCCTCATCCCATCAAATACTCGATTAAACCTCTCAAATTGTGAACATAAAGCCTATATCTTGTTGGTTGTCATTCCCTTCAATTCCTTTATTTGAGATGATGTAAAGCAGTAAGAAAATATTAGAGATAGATCTCACACACTCCCTCAAGTGTTTCACTCACAATAGGCTTTTATCCTCTTTTTCGAGATAGCTCGTACTCTCTTGCCTATTATCATTCAAGACTATTCTATTATGGTTTTTTTGAGGACCAGTCACAACCAATCAAAGAATAATAACCAAGAGTACAACTTTAAATTCAATAAAGAAATCCTAACGAGTAATAAACAAAGAATAGGAACTAAGAATCGAGAAAAGACAACAAAACAGAATCTTGCCCAAGAAAATTCAAAATTCTCAAGTAATATTTGAACTTAACCCCAAATTAAATAACATTTCTAAATAATCCAAATAATTATACTTACAGATGCCAATTGCAAATGACATCACTCTTTGTATACTATTTATGCAATGTTTGCACACTTAATGTCACTGTTTACATACTGTTCAATACTTAATGTCATTGTTTACTGTTTATGCACTGTTTAAATACTGTTCAATTAACATTTTTTTTTAAAAATTTTCAATACAATTTCAAAATTGGCACAAGGGATAATATTTAAATAGCAAATAATGTAGAGATAAATTATTCAAATTTGATATGAGTTAAAACGCCGATACTAAATGATGAGAAAACCCTAAGAACAATTAATCTTAAAACCCCCAAATTAAGTGTTCAAGAACCCTGAATTCCTTAATCATGCAAGAACAGAATTTTAAACCCAAGAATAACAACGTACTTAAGATTTAGGAATTCAAAAAATATTTACGAAGGAATTTAATATCACAAAGATTATTAACATTTGATAAATCAGTTGCAAGTCCTTGAAAAAACCATAGAGGTTAGCCAATTATCACTTAGAAAAAAAAAACAGAATTCATTCAAAAATAATAATATCTGTTGCCTTACAGTTTTAGAGACTATTTATAGCTTTAAAAGAAAACCTAATCCTAAAAGAAATAAGAAGAAACCCTGATGCTTTATGGATTTGGACCAAGTCAGCGTTGGGTTAAGTCAACATAAGTTTACAAGGCAAATTAAGACTAATTAAAATAAATAAAGACCAAACAAATGAGTTGGTCTCTAACAGGAACTATTTAAAAAAAAACTCTAATATTGGAATTAGGTTTGGTTTTCTCTTGTTTTAATAAGATAGAATAATCTTGATTCTTCAATTAAAACTCCTTTCTTGGCCCATTCGCATATCACTAGTTCTTGATCTACAATCCCTTGCATGAATCCTTGAAATACTTCCTTAAGTTTCTTGACCTTAGAATGTGTAATAAGATCATGTAACATAACTATGACTTCAAGCTTGTCCCCTCTACGTCCATTATTCCCATGTGCATTGCTACTTATATCACATGCTGTCACCATTGAGTTCTCTAGTTTCCATTTCTGCAGAGAAACAACTTCAGTTGAGGCTGTTTTATTTTCTTCTCCGGTCAGGTAACCCAGTTTACCTTTCCCTTCAATCACGAGTTTAATTGACTGAGTCCATTTACGGTAATTTCTTCCGTCAAGCTTCTCCATCGTGAGTTGAAGGCAGAATTTTCAAGCCCATTTATCCCCATGGTGGAAATTTCTTCGACCTTGCTCTCTGAAAGTCCCATAGGTTCATGACTTTCAGATTTCTTTGACATTTTGAAGCTAGAGTTTTTTGGGAACCTAGCTCTGATACCATAAAATCAGAAGTGATTTTCTGTATTTTTATTAACTTAGTAGAATTTATACAATATATGGAAAACCTAAAACGGGAAAAAAGTCCAAAAAGCATGCCTAAAATAAAAGCCTATCAATCAGTTATCAATTACTAAAATAGTCTGACTATTGCTTAAAATACAATGATCAACTAATTACAAGGAAATATTTTACAAATCTTTCGGGATTTCAACACTTTGTTATGGACCTATCGGCCTCCATTTATGCATTTCTAACTTGCTAGGATCATTTTCCCTTCTTTCTACTCTGTAGGTGGAACATGTTAGGGCTGAAAGGAACCTACTGGCTGAAGTTGCAAGCCATTGCATTGTGAAGCTCTACTATTCATTCCAGGATGCTGAGTACTTATATTTGATTATGGAATATCTGCCTGGTGGTGATGTGATGACTTTGCTGATGAGGGAGGATACCTTAACTGAAAATGTGGCTAGGTTTTACATTGCCCAAAGTGTCCTAGCGATTGAATCTATTCACAAACATAACTACATTCACAGGTTAACATTGGTTCTGTTGTATTTATGTTGTAATACTAAAGTCTCAAGCTTGATACTTAGTGATTATTATTGAAATTCATTGAAATTTAGGTACTTGTCTCATTTCATTAGTTTACATTCACTTCCTTTTCAGAGATATTAAACCTGACAACCTTCTTCTGGACAAAAATGGTCACATGAAGTTATCAGACTTTGGTCTTTGCAAGCCAATTGATTGTTCAACTTTATATGCAATTCATGAAAATAAAGCCATGGATGAAAATATGGCAGAATCAATGGATATTGATGGATATTTTCCTGATACGGATAATAAGAATAGTTGGAAAAGCCCCCATGAACAGCTTCAGCATTGGCAAATGAACAGGAGGAAACTGGTATGCAACTTGTACAAATATGTTATTGTAAAGACAAAATGTCAAAGTACATTGCAAACTATTTCTAAAAGGACAGATAAGGTGATGGTTCAAAGTGTCTTCGAGATAATCAATTAATGTAAAAGATGAAACAATAATGCTATAGATATACTTAAACTGGGTTAATGGTTTAATTGAGATCTATTAGTGCAATTATAACATTCTGGATGTTTCAGAATATTGTCGAAACAGGTTTTCTTTACACAAATAGTGAACGTTTTGATATTTTTTCTCTTCAAGTGTTTCATTTCTACCTTCGAGTGAAACCCTTTCTGTTACTGTACTTGGAATTAAGCCTCAAAATGATTTTCAGTCCTTGTGAGGTTTTGCTGTCCGTACCATCAAGCGTTATCCTTTTCATTGTGTGTTTTTGAACTTTGGAAGAATTTTCTTTCAAAACCAGAACCTAATTTCCATGCTCCTCTAATGGTTACACAAATAATGCCTCTTGTTTGACAAAACTGTAACCCAGATAGACACTAAATAAAATATCATAACTTGCACTTCATGTATGCCATGTGCATTATGCTTATATTGCTACTACTGTACATCATTTATGATAGAACTGTATTTGTTTAGATGCCAATTTTTTTCATTTTTGAATTAATGGCTATTGTATTTTATCATTTCATTTCAAGGCATTTTCAACCGTGGGAACTCCGGACTACATTGCTCCTGAGGTATTACTAAAGAAAGGATATGGCATGGAATGTGACTGGTTAGTTTCTGTTTTTACATTTTGGTTCTCTGATTTTCTCACAGTTCTTTCTGATAATGTGTTTTTCTTTTTCAAGAATAAAAAATAAGAAACAAAGAAGGATGTATTAATATCAGAAAGATGTACAAAGGAGATAAGAAGCCCGCAAAAAGGGGGAAAACTGTCCAGAAACCCATAGGGGAACAAACACTATACAGAGTATAGCTTAATTCATAAAGACAAAAGGCTCTACAAAACTATAAGAATACCTAAACTCTCTTTCCTAGTAGGCTACTGCCGCTTCTCAATGTGAAGAATAGAAAAAGAGACATCCTTATACCTTAAAGAAATGGAAGCAAGAAGATTCCCAAACCCTCATTTTGACCCAAATATACAACATATTTTCTCCAGTGTTGTTCTCAAGGATCCTCTTGTTTCTTTCCAAACACACAACCCAAAACATAACAAGCCCATAAGACAGCTACCTTCCTGCTTCCTTTGAAAACTAAAGAAAACTGAACTTATGCCATGGAATGCTTGCAGAAAGGCAGTGCAAGAAAGGCTTTTTTCTGCAGATGACACACCATTTTGGGTATAAAGGTGTATTAGGCCTTTTCCTTCAATTGATATCACTTGTATTAAATTTCCCCATAGTGTTTTATCATCATTCATGTCTTGTTTGTTGGTTAGCTTCTCCTAGTTTAGTGTTTGGCATTGCCCTTTTTCTATAGATTCTGAATTCAATCTTTGTGTAATCAAACATACACAACAGGATATTTTGGAGACGAAGAATGCTTTTCTTCTTATTTTATTTCATATAATAGAGGTCTATATTTATATACAAGAGTTAGACCTATAATAGGAAACTATATAACTCCTAATTAA
>JAVXUL010061949.1:0-10182 GCA_035590515.1 Trichilia minutiflora
ATAGGAAAATAATATTCCTAATTAAATAAGAAACTAATTTAGGAAACATTCACTTTAGGAAAGTTCTAAGTAAACAAGAAAATAATAATCCTAATTAAATAAGAAATTAATTTTAGGAAACTTTCTATTTTTTTCCTAGTCCATTTTTTCCTCCTTATCGATGCTCAAAAGTTTATTTGATCTTCTTGGTGTGCTGCCTGAGTTCTTATCATTATTCCTCTCTTCAAAATGATTTGTCCTCAAATTAACACCAATGATTTTAAACTTGTGGGCATTGTCGAGGTCTTGATCAACCACTTGAAAGGAATCATTCCTTCTTGGCTGTAATTTTGATGCCTCTACAGGCTTGAAAACAAGTCTTTTGAACTCTTTGTTTGCTATAATAGTATGTCGCTCAATTCTTGAGATAATATAGTTGTAACTTGCTCAACTAGGTTATTCAATAACTCATGATTAGTGCAAAGAACTAATTCACTCATCTTCTTAAACTGTTACTGCTTTGCTTTGAGTATAAACGACACATCCATCCTTCTTTCCTATGCTCCACTTTTATCTCGGCTAGATGACATAATTAAATACCTGCAAGGAAAGGTTAGAATAACAACCTCATTGCTCTCCCTCACGTGTTTACGCTCACACTCTTGTTTACATACAATTAACTAAGCAAATCACTCAACCTTTCTCTTTAATTTGCTAAGCAAACTATTATCAATTCAATCAAGCTTCACTTGCAATGAACAAATCCCAACAAATCACTCACAGAAACAACACAAGAATAAAAAAAACGAATGAAAATGAGATTAAGGAAGAAACACACAATAATCAATAAGAAGAAAAAGGAAAAACGTAAGATAACTCTTTTTTTTTATTTTATGAATCAAACAAGAAAATTACGAAATTAAAAAAAAAGATAGATTAATCTGACTTTGGAGCCAAGCTCTGATACCAATTGATGTGAACCCGTAGGTTAAGCAACCTAAAAATCCACGAACAAGTAAATCCTAACCCGAAAAGCCAATATGGTCAGATTTAAAAACCTTTGACCCAATACTTAGATTAATTCTTGAACTAAAGGTATAGTAAACCAAAGGCCCAAAGAATAATAATCAAATAACAAACCACAGATATAATTTGATGGAAAAGAAGACGCCACACTCAAGAAAGAGATTCTTGAATGATAAGTCGAATTGTGAACGTCACAAGAATAAATTCTTGATAAGTTCTACATAAGTTCTTAAGAGAACAGAGAGAAAACTCTCAATTTGTTATTGAAGATACTATTCAAATCTTATTCATAACCCTAACAAAACATGCCTTTATATAGGCAACTAATATAATCCTAGTTAAACAAGGAAACTAGAAACCTAATTAAATAAGAAAACTAGAAATCCTAACTAAACAAGAAACTAGAAATCTTAACTAAATAAGAAAATAATATTCCTAATTAAATAAGAAACTATTTTAGGAAACATTTATTTTAGGAAAGTTTTAACTAAACAAGAAAATAATGATCCTAATTAAATAAGAAATCTTGAAATCTTGATTTTCTTGATGTGCTGCCTGTGTTCTCATCATTCTCCCTCTCTTCAAAACGATTTGTCCTCAAATCGACGTCAATGATTTCGAACTTCTTGGCTACAATTTTGATGCCTCCCCAGGTGATCCTAATTAAATAAGAAATCTTGAAATTTTGATCTTCTTGATGTGCTGCCTGTGTTCTCATCAGGTATAGTCACCGTGGTGCCTCCTTCCCAATTGTCAGCAAATACAAAATAATATCCGTTTTCCCATAAAACAACATCGATGCCTAAATCAAATACTCGAAATTTTGGAGGTGATGATGTGTATAATAGTCAAGGGTGTTTAAGCTTTTACTGTCACCAATAGAGAGAGAAGGATTAAGTTTCGTTATGTTTGGGGTGCAGAATGATCGAGGTTTCGTATTCCTACAACATTGGTCATAATCGGTATTTATAGTTGCAGATAACGTGTCTTCCAAACTTTCTCACTCATGTGCAAACATCGAAGAATGAGAGTGACCAACTTTTTCAAAAAGATTTATACGCAACTCTTAGATAATAAGCTATCCTCTAATTATTGCTTATGAGTCAATGTTAGTGACGCAAAGTGTAACATATTTATACAAACCAACACAATTATTAAAATTAAAAACTCTTGAAATTCACAAAAAAAAATTATGAAAATCCTAAAATTTAGAAAAAAAATTTATTATTTAAACAAAAATTCTCTAAAATAATAATTAATCTTCTTTTTTCTAAAATTTAAAATTAGAATCTCTTTTATATTAACATATTAGGATTAAATTTAAATATAATTAAAATAAATTTATCCTTAAATTTAAATTAAAATAAAATATAAATAAGAATAAAAATATAAATTTATCTAATATATCTCTTGATAAAAAATTTAAAATTCAAACACTTCGCGTTATTTAGCCTAATGATTACTTTGTAGAATAGTATTTCACATACAACTAAGTTAACAAAAATCTTAAATGTAACTTGCAAGTTTCAGGATTCGCATATAACCTCAAAGTTGTTATATGTTTTTTTATTTTTGATTTGACAGACAATACCTATTAGGACTAGTCTTTTAATCTCTTACGTTGGAGGAAATCCAAAACCCCCTTAATATTTGTTGTAAAATCCAAACACCCATCTTTTGCAGAAAATGAATCTCAATCGTTGAATCTAAAAAATGAATGGTTGAAATTCATTTTCTACAAAGAAATGGGTGTTTGGATTTTACAGTAAACATTAGGGGTTTTTTGATTTTACCCCCTCTTAAGTTAGAATTTCATTCTAAGAGTCGAATGGAATTTGCCTTTCACCAAGTGGCTGTTTGTTTTTGGGCAGAACCAAAAGAGAAGTTAGGGCTAATCTTGGTCACAACCTTAGGTTCAATCAAAATAAGATTTGTTTTTCATGTAGGTAAGAGAGAAACTTTTAATGTCATATAGACGTCACCCTCTAATCATGGTATCAGTATCACGACCTTAAAGTTGGTAATTATGGGATTTACGTCCCATATGGCTAATGCAAAAACCTTGAGCAACATCAAGTAATTCACCACTTAATTAAAGGGTATTATGACAAAATAAAAGCCTTGGTATTCAGAATGGAATTTGTTTCCTGAGTGAATAACCTTAAATGGTCAAAATTTATCTAATGTCAGTATCGCAACGTTTGGATTAGGGTATTGACCTAGGATTTATGAAAATTAATAGAACAGTTGCGCTCATTTTAAGCCCACAACAGTAACATTTGTGCTTAGTGATTTTGCAATTGGAATTATTATCATTTACCTCTCTTAAAATTTAATAATATTTTATTATAAAATATAAAAATAATTCATTTATAATAATTATTTTTATATATAATAAAATCATATAATTATTTATTGATATTCTATAATTGAAATACATATTTAATTATTATTAAAAATAATTATCCAATAATTAAAATTAAATTATTAGTAAAAAAATTCATGACATCACCTTACTACTAGTAATTGAAGAAAATAATTCTCTTTATTTTTACCAAATTGTAGTCATTGTCTCATAATTTATAATAAAATTTTTAAATAATAGTTAAATATAATTAATAATAAAATAAGATTGAAAGAATTGAAATAATATATTAAATATTTAATTTTTTTAGTTGTAATAATAACCAATATATATATTTTAATAATAAAATATAAATAAATTATTATGTAAATTTTTATTATTATACATAAAGGTATAAAGATAATTATAAAAAATAAATTTAAGAAAGAGGGAGGTCATTCGTGACATATAAATAAATATTGTCAAAACTTAATAGAGGTAAATGATAATAACTCTTTTTAACTGTATGTAAATTTTTTATTTGTCATGGTTCTTTTTTTTTTTGTCCTTCATGTATTTTGATAAAAAAAAATTGAGTAATATTCCTCCTAAAATTTTTATCTCAAATTGTGTCAAAAATAGGATAGTATGTATTTATTGAATAATAAAAAATACAATAAATAATTTTTAAAATTATAAAAATTTTCACTGTTCAATAAATATATGCCAACTCTTCGGTCTCTTTATCTAAGATATATTTTGGAATGAAAAATTTAGTATAAATAATATTATTGAAAAAGTTAAATCAATAATTAAATTAAATGAGTTAAGGTAAAACAACAAAAAATTTAGAACTAAAAATTAAATGGCAGCCACATCAGGTAAGCAAGAACCTACAACTTTCCCCCTAGTTCCCCATTAATTGAAGTAAATGACAATGCGAACATATACAAAATAATGTGATTGATGTGGTATAATTATAGTATTTTTTTAAGTTTTGTATAATATATATTATTTTACTTTTATAATTGTTGTATATAAAATATAAAATATATGATAATAATATAATTTTTATGTGTAAACAAATATAACAAAATTATATTATTGCTCTATGTTTTATATAATTCATTTTTTTTTTCAAGTGATCTTTCACTTATATACCTAAAAATAAAGGGTATTGCAACAAATAATTAAAACGGTAGTCGTGCATAAAGCTTGAAAAATCCTTCTTTTATTCTCAACTTTTTAAATAAATTTAACTCTCTCCAACTAAAACAATTTCAAATAGCATAATATTTTAATATTATCGTATATCTCTTGCATCATTGTCGTGATTAATTACGGTATAGTTTATATAGGATAATAGACTTTTTACTTAATAAATGCATTTTAAATACAAGATCACGAGATTTTAAAGTGTCAAAGCAGATAATATTTACTAAGTTATATATATAACACATTATCAGCAGCACGATTAAGATAAGAGAATGTGTTTGTGTTGTGAATATCTCATATCATTCATTTGATAAATTGTGGTGCAGTTGGGAGGGTATATTACGAATATCCTATATTATATTTGTATTGTGAATATCCCATGTTACTCTCATGTATTGTGACTATCCCATTTCGAATTTGTATTGTGAATATCTCTCGTCACTTCCATGATAGATTATAATATTGCAAAAAAAGGTATATTGTAAATGTTTTTATGTTACTTCTGTGATGAATTAGGATATAATTTATATTAGATAATAAATTCTTATTTAATAGACGTTTTGAACTTAAAATTTCAAATATAATTTGTCCCTAGTTTCTTAAAATCGCATTTACAAAATTATGAAGTCACAAGTTTCTAAGCGGATAATATTTCGTTTATAAAATTAAAATTATGTATTTCATTTTTGCTTTTATTGTTTCAATAACATTAGTTTCAGTCAACGTCACATCAAATAAATGACTATTGTTTTCAATTAACGTTAGTTTCAGTCAACGTCACTTCAGTTGCGTTATAATGGAGTTCGAAGTTTGTATGAAATGAATAAGGATTACAGGGAAACGAAGATAAAATGTTAGGAATATTTGCAAATTATATACCAAATTGTTAATTAAAATGCGATTGTATAAAAGATTAAGGATTTAAATAAAAATTTTCTAATTAATTTTTAATTTTTATTTGTTTTAAATATTCTGAAAAAAATAAAATTCTTCCAACTAAAGTGAGCAATATTTGAACTCAAATCTTTTATACAACTCCAAAAATCTTTACACTAGATCGATCAACTATTACCCACGTGCTAGTAGAAATCACAATCAAACTAAAATTTTTATTTGAATTGATCTATTTTTTGAATTATTAAACTATTTTCGTATGATTAAAATTTAATTTTATTAATATTATTAACTATAAATACGTATTTACTAAAGTAGATACTCCTATTAAGAAAAAATATTATTGATTCCATTCACAAACATCTATACCTCTATGAATTAAGAAGAAAAACGGTATGTTAATTCCAATTAATTTATTGTTAATTTGCAATCTCCAAAGTTAAAAATAACCTACCAAAAAATAATAAATAAATTAAAAAATAAACCAATTTATTGCCATGATACCAAAGCTGTTGTAATTTTTCCAAACAACTCTATATTATATGGAAGCAATTGTCATGACTCATGATACTCGATATCTTTTTTTGTTTTTTCTCTTTTTTTTATGTAACGAAATTTTAATTATATGGCTGTTGACAAATATAAAGCAAAACTTAACAGAGGAGAGAAGCTTTTCATAGCTTTGAATTGGAAGAAGAGATCAGTGAATATTTAATTTATCCACTTATCTATTATGTAACGGATTTGGACCGGTGTGTATTTTCCTCTTGTCTTCATCAAAACCTGCAGGATCACCATTTTCATTTCCATGATCTCCTCGAAAACTGTTGCCGTGAATTCCAGTAGGACTCTTATGAGAATGAGAAGCAGAAGCAGCTGCTTTGAAGCTCCCATATCTAGCGGATGGAGTTGAAGCCAATCGTAAGAGCATCAGAAGAAGAAGAAAAAGAAGGAAAAACAACCGACCCATCATGGTCTCTTTCTCAGCAGTAAAAAAACAAAACAAAAAAACTAAAAAGGGAAGCAACAACAAAAACTCTACTCTATGGATCTGGTTTCAAAAGGTCTCTTCACAAAAGCTGAAAGAAAAATAGGCAGGTTGGGATCCTGAAGATCATGTGAAAGATAAATAAAATCTCGGTACTCTCTCTCTCTTTCTCTCTCTCTCTCTTTTCTTTTTTCTTTTTTCTTTTTTCTTTTTCTTGATGAAATGACCTTGGAATATGAGCTCTGAAAATGAGGATGGTCAATGCGTGGTGAGAGTCAACAAGCTAGCATAGAGTTCGGTGCCTGCTGAATCTGAATTGAAATTAAATTTCGTTTGCAGAAAATATTTTAGGGTACCGAAAACAGAATACAGATTATGGACCAGTAAGAGTAAGCTGAGAGCATGGCTTTTTTCTGTTGGAATTCTTGTTTTTAAGTTTTCATGCATTTATTATCTTTGTCTACAATCAATATTCAATCTTGGGTTAGGTTATGATATCTATCTATCTGTCTACATATAATTGTTTTTCATTGTATTTCATTTTATAATTCTTTTGTTTGTTTGTTTGTTTGTTTTTAAAAATTTTTATTAATTGTAGTGTCTCTTGCAAGAAGTTTGAGTTTTTTTTGTACTAATGACAGACAGCAAAAAGAGTTTTCTATTGCTTCTACTTGTGCTTACATGACAAATAGCAAATCACACCATTCGACAAATGGGAAAAAAAAAAGCTTGTTTAAGCATGGAAGCACTTTTTTGCACTTTTAGAATGAATCAATTATCTTACACTCTTTATGGAAAAAGATTTACTTTTTCCAAAAGTCCATTTGGGTATTTAAAATGAATATTTATTAATTAATTTAATAAATAATTTTTCTTTTTTAAATAATATAAAAAATTTAAAGATTGAAATTTCATTCCCATAGAGTTAAAGAGTAATTTAATTATACTAAAACAATATTTAAAAAAAAACTTCTATCCTAATATTATTTTAATGTAATGCTTATTTTAGCAATTAATATTTATGTACTGAGATCACTCTAAATAATTATTTTTACATGTTGTAATATGTGTGTTAACTTTTCTCATATTTAAAATTTTCTCTTACAAATTAAAATAGAGGGAGTAGACTTTGTTTAATTGCTCACATTTATTTAATTCCAAATTTTATTTTTTAAAAAAAAATTCATTCAAAGCAGTCAAAATGGAGTGATCTCTTTTCTAAGAAACCATGATGTTGTCTTCATCACTTTAATTATAAGATGATAACAAAGCCAAAACATTTCATGAAAGTTATGGATAATTGATTAAAATTTATCAACACACTCTCAAAAAGTGCCAAAAGATCTGAGAAACTTGGCATTTTGTATGGAAATTAAAATTTACTTTAAAGTTCACTTCATCTTCCTCACCATTGCTTTAAATTTCATTATCATCTCCATTGCTTTTATCATTACTTTCTTACCATAGTTGAAATCACTTTTGCATGGGATATATATATGTTGGCTACTTGTAGAAATATGGGTTGTAAAGTTGTCATTTCATATTAGGAATGCTTGTAACTATTATTATATTCCCTTAACTTTAAAATTATATATGGTAATTAAATAAAATATTTAATAAATTTTTATTATTTTTATAATTAATGTTTATTAGTTACATGCTCACTTGTATTTGACATTTGACAACTGAGAGAATTTTATCATACAATAAACAAATTATAAATTAGAGATGCATAAGTTTAATATTAATTTTTTAATTTATTTATATTAGCTATAATTTATATTTGCATGTTTTAATAATATAAATAAATTTAAAAAGAAATATTATTAGCATATTATAATACCATTATTTATAAAAAAAATAGTTATTAAAATGGAAAAATATATATATTAAAGAAGATTATGTTTATATATACCAAATGTATAGAATATAAGCTTATACTGAGAATATATGGTGAAAAGTATTATACACAATCTTCAAACTTTAAATAATTTAAATTTTGTTGTTTAATTATTCATCCTAATTTTTATAAATTATATCAATTCTACTAGAAAATTATAGTTACTTATGTTTTGTTATAATAATACTAATTTCTATTAAAAGTCATATACTTTTATATTAATATTTAATATATAATCATCACACTACAATACTAAACAAAAGTTGGATCTCCCTTAAAGAATAAATTCTTATTTTATTGAAAATTTCGCCAATCTTAAATTTTCAAAGTGATTGGGAGCTACGACCTCTTGATATTGGCATATTGATAACTTTGTCTGTATATTTTTAGATTCATTTGGTATTGTCATAATTATTTTATTTTAAAAATAATGTTAAAAGTATTTAATAATATTAATTTTAATAGAATTTATAAAATTTATATGAATATTTAATATTAAAATTTTTACTCCATTACGAACGTAAAGCCACTACAATCCTTTGACTGATATGACGTAGCACTCAATTAGAAAGAACGAAAAGAATGTCCATATCATCATCATGGAGTCAAAATCTATGGGTGGGCATGTGGTTCAATTAACATTTTTGTTTTCTAGTTAAAGTAAGGGATCATGATGCTGCAATATCATTAGGATCTATCTCATCAACGAACACTCCTAAATCTGGGCCAAATTAATGAAACCCATTTGAGGTGAGGCGTGGAAGGATAGATTCCCCTATAACCTGAAATAATGTTACACCCTTTTTATGGAATGTGCGATAAAATCAGAACTATCTATTATACTTAATGGATGATTCTGATTTTATCACACACTCCTGACATTATTTCACTTTATAGGGGAGAATTTGAGATTCCCCCGAGATGAGGCAGGTGAATTTAATAATACACCTAATTCGCTTAGTTAACAAAATTTAAGTTTCGTTTACTATTTGAGATGTTATAATTTTAAAATCATAATTATTTTCTTATAAAAATATTAAATATTAATTAAATTATTTTTTATAATTATGAAAATAAAAAATAATTAGTTTTAAGGAGTACTTCATTCATTAAGGTAAAAAGAAATGAAAAAAAAATAAAATTATGATAACAATTTAGCATAATTCTCATACAGACAATTGTTTTAATATTAACATATTTAATTGGCAAAGGGAAGTACAAAACCGATAGACTATAAGCCTATTGTATTTCCGGATTCAAACTATAAGCCCAAACCGGCTCACCAATAGTTGGGCCTATTAAAATTTGTTCTAGACGTGAACTAAGCCCATGACAAATTGATACTGTTTGACTGGTTCAACACTTTCATTATGACATCTAAAAAATATTTTTTAATGAATTATCTTAAATCTTAATTTATACATATGAATATTTTAACAGAATATTAATTTATGCTTAAATCTTATATATTTTATTCAAACCAACTTAACACTACACATAATAAATCCATGAAATTGAGATCGATTTAAACGTAACATATATTTGATTGACATATTGAATCATCCCTTGAAAAAAAAAATGGGGTACTCAGATTTCATTGTCCCTCCATTTTCGGTTGAATTGGATCCTACAACAGAGAGAAAGGCTCACGTGTTATCACGTTATTGAAGTAAATTTTAGTAGGAAAATTATTAAAATCGTAATTTTAATTAAAATTATTTTTTATTTAAAAAATTAAAATATAAAATTAAAACATAAAAATAAAAATAAAATTTTTAATAATATATAAATAATAAAATATTTAAAATATTTTTATAAATTAATAAAATCAATCAA
>JAVXUL010061960.1:0-10182 GCA_035590515.1 Trichilia minutiflora
ATATTTAATATATATATATATATATATATATATGTATATATATATATATATATACATATATATATATATATATATGTGGATATGGGCCAAAGTGGGTGGGTGGTGTGGAAGCTCCAACAAAGCCCAACCCACTTTGTTGGCCAATCAAACCCAATTGTAACAAAACTATATATAAACTAGTACAACTTGGATTTTCTTTCCCATGTGGGATTTAAAGTTTTCACTTCAAACACTTAAATACCAATAGATTCATCATGATGCTCGTCATCTGAAAATACGCTTCGAAGAAGATAAGCTCGTGTCCTTATACTTTGAAACCAGAACCTAGAGTCAAATGTAGCCTTAAGAAGTGAAGTTTAAATTGATAAGATGATAGGTTTAGATTTTGTTATTATTGATGGGTTTTATTTTTCTTGATGGTTTCTCTAGTTTTTGGTATGGTTTGGTTGTAGAATGTATATTGTATTTTACCATGATATTATCTTTATTATTAGTATTTGGAGATGATGATGATAATTTTACGATTTATCTAGACTATGTTTATTGTGTTATTTATGAGTTTATTGTGTTGTGTTTACTGATGGGTTTGCTTTATTTTACAACTTTTATGGTTAATATGGATACGAAATTGGCTATGGTTGTAGATTTTAAATATGGTGGATGGGTATCGGGGTTTTGATTTACTTAGAATTGTTTTGAATTATGGCATTGCTTATTGTATAGAAAAATAATTTATTTTGTTTGAAAGCATTCTATTTTTGGCTTGCAAATATATGGGGTTTGGATTATATGGGATCGATGTTAGTGTATTTTATTAACATTTTTTTTATCACACATGGACGCTTGAAGCTTGGTTTTCACTTAGAAATTACAGTAAAAAAATTTTAATTTAAGAAGTGGGTTAGTTGTAGATAATTTGTTTGTGATTCCATGATTGTTTTACAACTAAGCTTCTTGAATTCATATGGTTCTAAGGATGATCAGTTTTTGTCATAATTTGTAAAAGCTATGTGCTATGAATTGTTTAAACCTAGTGTTTGTGATATTCTAATTTTTTTTATAAGGCATAGATTTATTTCTTAGTCTACCACCGTTTGTAGTGCTTTTGTGAACCCTTTGTGTGAGTGAGTGTATATATTTTTTTATTTCAAAATTTATGAAAGCTTCATTACATTTAGATTGAGGCAAAAAGTTTATGCTTCATCCTTGAACCATTGCACTGTTATGAGACTTATTTGGCTGGCAATTGTTCTTGATTTTAAGCAACAATCCAAGGAAGTTTAGTTTCAATTATTTATTTATTTATTTCTAATCAATTTTATTAGTACTTATCTTTCTATTGATATAATATGAGTTAAAATTTATTTTATTTTATATTGATGCGAGAAGTTGTGGTCGTCTTCAACCTCAAGCACTATCTAATCTTCTTCATCGACCTCCTGTTCTGTGACTGCAAGATAAAGGGAATCTCAAAGGTAAAACCAGTTTTCTGACGAAAACCCTCCAATGCTTAAGTCAGTGAGAATTTTACTTGAGTGTGAAGTGAAGAAAAAAAGACGAAATCAGAGGAGAAAAGCTTTAGAGAATATTTCGTGTGTATCTGCGTGCTTTTCTCTCTCTACTGTGTAATATAAGAGTCAATGCTAAAAGTGTAGAATGTTCTCTGAATGCTGAAAATATACCTCCCATTATTCCTGAATTCAGTTATATTAGAATTATGGAATTCTGTACCTTGTGGACACTTGTCATCATAGAGTTGACGTGTCCAAAAAACTTGTAGCAAAAATCATGGAGTATGGATATCGTGATATTATTCCCTGTCACGTAGACCCTGAGCACATATCCCCCGAGACGGAACCTCCAAAATCCTTGAGACTTGAGCGTCGATTTCCTAAAATATGAGCATCTATCTCTCCCGAGACCTGAGCATCAGCATTCCCTGAGACTCTGAATCTCGACGTGCTATCTGAAAATGTGTTAAGGCTTTGTTGACATCTTATAACAACGTCGTAGATGACGCCTATATCCCAGGTGTCCTCGAGGATCCGAGGCCATGCACAGTATCATGACTGAAACCTCCAAGATGGGGTTTTGGATAGCTGTTTCTGATGGTGGATAACCTAAGAGAACTTCTCTGAACAGTGGTCTCGAATGGATTACCCAAGATAATTCTATCATTGTACGTGCTATACGAGGAGGTATCGGAATGATGTCATATTTGGAGATATACAGGTGGGGATTAGGCCCATATGATAGGTCTGAATTTTTGGACTGAGCCTTGGTAGAAATACCTAAATATTATGTCCCCCAGTTTTTAATTAAAAACTAATTAACGACTGCTCGACTGTCATTTCACACCGTGACGGTTACTGTCATATTTAAGTAAACTCTCTTGGAAACGTAATCTTTAGTCAAGTGGCATTACTCCATTGGAAGATCAGTTTAAAAAGCCATGATTCTCGAGCTGTAATAATTTGACTGATGCGGTGAACCCTTCCCGAATTCAAATTTGAAGAGATGTGACCCTTGACGCTTTAGCTTTGGGTGACATGGTAAATCCCTGTCCGTTGGATTGGATATATCGGTAAAGGTTCTTTTGGTCTTCCCCTATCCATCTATAAATACCCCCTTCTTCTTTGAAAAATTCTTTTTGTCTCTTTTGGCTATCACCAACAAACTCAAATCTTCCCAAGCACATTTGAAGCTTTCTCGAGAGTTTTCGATAACCTCCTGTTCATCGACTTTAACCCGTTTTTCAAGCATATTATCAGCACACCATACTTGGTAAGTCTCACCACACATTTCTGCTCATTAATTTTCTGTAACTTTTTAACTATAATATATATATGTGACTGTATGCTCAAATAGGATAGCAAAATTATTAGAAAAGAATGTATGCTAGGACAGAGTGACTGAGTAGTTTTAGGTAAATATTTAAAATAACAGTATCATCATTCGTAAGAAAACAGAGACTTTTCTGTTATCTTGGTTTTGAATAATAGACTATAGCGACCTCGGTAGTCGTAGGAAGTTTATAGGAATTTTTTAGAGTTGTTGATGATCCTTAAACAGCCTCTGACCTTTACCCTTTATTTTTCTGAGCAGAAATGGCTTCTGTTTCTAGCTCCACGACCAGACCTGAGGCTGTTGTTAGGGGAGACAACATAGGAGAAGGCCTAGAATTGGTTGCCAATCCAGAACCAATTTCTGAGGTCCAGTCCCCTTACGAGCAAGACTGGTTCTCCTCCACTGTCATGAAAATCGATCTAGAGGTTTACACAACCCTCTACAATATTTCAGAGGATATATACCTCTGATCCCCCGGTGCCAATGAAATTCTCAGCACTCTTCCTGAGGGTGAAGTTACCTTCAATGAGGAGCTATTCCACCTAGGGGTGAGGTTACCCCTAAAACATATTTTGGTTGGGTTTTGACAACGATGAGAATAACCCCCTACAAACTGAATCTTAATGGATGAAGGATGTTGGCTGGACTGTATGTTATGTGGGGACAAATCACCGACTCCCCGCCCTTTATAAAAGAGCTGAGCATATGTATATGCTCAAAAAGAGCCCTAGAAAAAACCCTGGGTGGTTTTACCTTCAAGCAAAGCCTTGAAAGCCCAACCCGATCAAAGAGAACCCCATCAGTAATAAGAACTGGAAGAGCAAGTGATTCTTTGTGGGAGGGAATTGGAATTCTGAGCCACACCTCCCTGTCCCGAGCACATTTGGGGATACCTTGACATGGGTAGGAGAGGCGAACATGAGCCCCTAAAGCTTAGAAATTATAAGACAAGCTAAGGCTCAATCTTTGGATCAGAAATCATTACTTTCTGATTCAAATTTACTGGCCTCAGGTCTGGTAAAAACATGCCCAAGCAGAGACTTCGTGAACCTTCAAAAGAAAAATTTTACCCAAAGTATAGTCTCCTTTATAGACATCTGATTCCATGGTATATATGTTTCTCTCACAAATGTGATTAACCCTTTTGTTTACCTTTTTGCAAGAATAACCATGTCTAAAAAGCTATAAGCTCTGTCTTCTCTGGGAAAGCTTGTGAGGAAAAAAAAGGCTGAACCCTCCAAACAGACTCCCCCCCGACACAATAACAAAGCAGGGGGACTGTGTTAATAAGGAGAAGGAACCAAGGGTCTTCAAAATTGGGATCCGAGTCTGCCCCTATCATAATCCAAGATAAGGGGAAAGGGAAAATGGTGGAGAAGTCACCCCTCGACAAGGGGTAAAAGAGGATAAAAAATGACCTTCTGATCGAATAGGGGCAAAAGAAATTGAAGCTCTGAGGGTCGGACTCCATAAAAACTGACACAGACTTTTATGGGGTCTCAAAAATACTCGAGCTTAGACAGGATAACATCCCCAAGGGGAAGCAAAAATACTTTTCCCATGTTCTGGATATGATAAACGATACGGGGAAGCATCTGGCCCCTCATGTTATCGAGAAGCTCGATAATATGAAGGATACCGAGGCCATAGACTTTATGTATCGATGGGGTCTGCAGATAAGTTCAACACTTAATGCTCAATACTTGTTCCTTCATAGTTTGTTAACAACTTACTTTACTTGCAGGTTTGTTATCAACTCAAGCTATAGCATGAGGCTAGAAAGGATGAGACGAGCAAGATTAAGAAGTTCGAAAAAGAAAATACCTTCACTGTTGATCAGAGAGAGAAGGCAGAGGCTTCTTTGGCCACAGAAAGAACACAATGGGAGACCAAGGAATCAGCGTGGCAAAAAGAAAAGGAAGAGGTCGAACTCCGACTCGCTTCTTCAGAATCTGCACATTCCGGGCTTAGTTTGGAGAATACCAATCTAAAGTCTCGGATAAAACTGCAGTAATCCGAGATAGAAATTTTGAAGAAGCAGCTGGCCGTGGAGTCCGAGAGAATCCAGGCTACAGTGGCAGCCATCGAGGTTGAGGGGGATGGTACCATGAATCAGGCCATTGACCTGACCTAACAAACCTTCCAGGAAAAATACCCTCACCTCTACCTCAGGTGGCTTTATGAAGAGCTAGGGTGTGAAATGCCAAACTTTGGGGTCCAAGACCAAGAAGTGAACAAGGAAGCCCTTGCCTTAGATGCTACAGTCAAGAGAACCCATGTTGATCCTCCTAAGATAACTGGCCAGCCTCTTATCGACCCGTTAGTAGACCTCGCACCCGAAGATCCTGAACCTGTAAAGAAGGACAAGTAAAGTCAGTTGGTCTGTAATAATATTAACCTCTGGGGTCTGTATAAACTGCATACTTTAATCAATATTTATTGTTCTAACCCTGCTCTTGCATTTTCTTGATTATGTTTGAAATTGAGTATTTATCCGAGTAAAAGACTTAGAAAAAATCCTACCAAGTTTAACACTCAGCTTGGTATGGATATCCAAACAAATGAATTAACAAATAATCAACCAGCCTAGTAAGAATATCCGAACAAATAACTTAGATAAAATTTAATTAAGTATGGTGATCAGTTCAATATGAGCATCTGAGCAAGTGATAGAAGAAATTTTATCAAGCATAACGAGCAGCTCGGTATGTATATCCAAGCAAGTGATTTAGGATAAATTCAATCCAATAATGTGTAAAATTGCCCCAGTGTGGATATCTGTTCAAATAACTTAGAAAAAATTTCAGCAATATATGAGATCATCTTAGAATAGATATCCAAGTGTATAACTTAGACAAAATATAAGCAGTATATGAGATCACCTCAGAACAGATATCCGAGCAAATTACTTAGAATATTTTCATCAAATGTATCAGCTCGCATCAGATGATAAGCAGCAACATTAAAAATGGCAAACATATTCATCACAAAGAGATAAAGATAAAAGGCCAATATATTAATCTCATTAATTACTAAAACAAATCGCATACACAATCAGAAAAATATTAACAAGTCAATCCATTGAATGATTCGATTTAAACAATAACATAAAGTAACAACAAATTGTAAACAGCATACGGGCTCAAATTATGGATAACATGATTCAATATATAGATAAAATCAGTGATGACATGATCCCTATAATTAGCCTCGGACATTAATGCCCCAAGAGCCTCAGATTAGTATGATTTTCCAAGATGCATTCATCCTTATCACGGAGATGATGTGATCTCGTTGATATAAGGTCTTCTCGGGATAACTTGGCTCTAATAGTTTGTCTCGGACGACGTAATCCATATGGCCTTGGAACGACGTGGTTCCATAAGTTATTAATGTTGGTGTGTGGATTGCCTATTCACCACACAGCCTTAACAAATATCCTTAGCACGGAGATGATGTGGTCTCACTGGCATAAGATCTTCTCAGGATAACTTGGTTCCAGTAGGTAGTCTCGGACGACGTGGTCTATATGGCCTCAAAATGACATGGTTCCATAAGCTACTAACGTTGGTGTGTAGGTTGCCTATTCACCACACCGTCTCAATAATGTTGGTGTGTGGGTTGCTTATTCACCATACCGCCCCAACAAATATCCTTAGCATAGAGACGACATGGTCTCACTGGTATAAGATCTTTAACTTAAAAGATTCAGTAGCCTTGACATAGAAATCAAATCTAATTAGAATACTGAAGAGAGAGGAGTGATTTATGTTCTTCATAGAGTAAGTGTTCAAGACGCTGATTGCGGGATCGAGAGATTTATTGCAAAAAGGATCGGATCAAGGATAATAGATTTTTAGTCTGTCTGCGTTCCATGGCTTTCTGATTGGGGTACTGTTTGGGGTCTCCAATTTATATACCCCTGGTCTGAGTATTTGAACGACTTTGTATAGTCCTTCCCAATTGACTGTAAATACTCCTTCACCCAGGAGTTTGGTATTAAGAGTCATCCGTCGGAGGACTAGATCTCCTCTCTGAAAAGTTCTGCTTCTGATTTTTTGATTGTAATATCGGGTCACTTTCTGTTGGTGAGCTGTTACTCGAATTGCGACCTTATCTCTCTTTCCATCTAATAAATCCAATTCTAATCTTCGGCTAACTTCATTCTTTTCTTTATTGTAATGTTGCACTCGGAAGGTTGGGATGTCAATCTCTATAGGGATCATGGCTTCACATCCGAAGGCTAATAAAAAAGAAGATTCTCCCGTTACTGTGTAGGTAGTGATTTTGTAAGCCCAAAGTACTTCGGATAGTTTATCGATCCACGATCCCTTATGTTCCCCAAGCTTCTTTTTGAGTGTTTTCTTGACTACTTTATTAGCAACTTTCACCTGACCATTAGCCTAAGGATGAGCTGGGGTGGCAAACCTCAGGTTAATACAAAAATCCGAGCAGAATTCTCTGAACTTAGCATTGTCAAACTGCTTCCCATTGTCGACCACCAATATTTGTGAGACTCCAAAGCGGTATATGATATTCTACTTGACGAAGGCTGTAGTCTTTTTCTCTGTTATGTTGGAGAGTGGCTCTGCTTTCACCCACTTCAAGAAATAATCTACTACTATAATGGCATACTTAGTGTTAGCTTGGGCGATCAACAACGGTCCAATCAGATCCAGCCCCCATTAAGAGAAAGGTCAAGAACTCGAAAGACAAGTGAGTTCTTCTAGGGACTGTCTCGAGATATCTCCATGAATCTGACATTGATGGCAAGATTTGACCAGCCTGAAAGCATCCTGTAAAATAGTGGGCTAATAGTATCCTTACTGAATGATTTTATATATCATGGAACGAGCCCTTCCATGATTTTCGCAGGTTTCATTGTGGAATTCTTCAAGAACCTTATCCGCCTCATCTCGTCTTAAACATTTTAAATATGACAGGCTAAATCCATATTTGTAAAGTACATTATCAATAACAGCATACCTGACTGATTGATTCTTTATCTTTCTGGCCTCATTTCTGTCAGTCAGTAGCTCTCCATGTTGAATGTAAGACTTCACCTCCTTCATCCACTTTGGGTCAGGGATTTCTTGTAGGGTAGCAACGAAGTTTACTTTTAAGTCTACACTTTTTTGTGTTAGAATCTCGACTGGCATCGTAGTTGGAGCTTTTCCCTTGAAAATCAAGGCCAATTTTGCTAGAGAATCAACCCAAGAATTTTTTGTTTGGGAGAGATGTTTTATGGTGACACTCTAGAACATTTTCATTAACTTCTTAGCTTGGACCAAGTAAGCCTGCATGTTGTCCTCCCGAGCCTGGATCTGCCAATGGAGCTGATTGACGATTAACTGGGAATTACTGTTTATGATCAAATCTCGGGCTCCTAAAGCCTGAGCTAACTTAATCCTATTGATTAGTGCCTCATATTCTGCCTCGTTGTTGGTCACTTTGAAATCAAACCACAGAGAATACATGGTCTCTTCCCCATTTAGCCTCCTCAGGATTATTCCTGCTCCACCTCCCTGAATGTTTGATGCTCGGTTAACATACAACTGTCAAATACCCTCTGATACCCTAGGGTCAGATGCGCTATTCTCATCTCAGATGTTGTTGACATGCGAAACCTATAATATGACCAACTGTTCTGAAACCGTTAGCTCTGCCACAAAGTCTGCCAGAGCTTGTCCCTTAATAGGTCTCTGAGGCCTATAGTTTAAGTTATATTCACTAAGTTCAATAGATCACTTCACCAATCTCCCTGATAAATCTAGCGTGTGAAGAATTTGCCTCAGGGGTTGATCTGTCATCAAAACTATCTAATGAGCTTGGAAGTAAGGGCGTAACTTTCTAGCAACAACAACAAGTAAAAGGGTGAACTTCTCAGGTGGAGTATATCTGGTTTCAGCATCCAGCAAAGATTTACTCGTGTAGTACACGGGCCTTTGCACCTTTTCTCCATCTTCTTTCATAAGAACGGAGCTCACAGAGTGTTCACCGATAGTTAAATACAGTTGCAAAACATCCCCTTTTGCGAGGCTTACAAGGTTGGAAATGTGTGCTAAGTACTCTTTAAGTTCTCGGAAGCTCTGATCATAATTCTCATCCCATTCCAACCTCTTCCTTTTGCCCATCATCTGGAAAAAATGGAAGACATATCCGTGGCCTTTGAGACAAATCTACTCAGAGCTGCCAACCTCCCTATTAAACTTTGTAGCTCCTTAATTGTGGTAAGGGGTTTCAAATCTAAGATGGTTTTGATCTTTTGAGGGTTAGCCTCAATGCCTTATTCACTGATCATATATCCAAGAAATTTTCCATCTCTAACTCCAAACGAACATTTCTCGGGGTTTAACTTCATGTTGTACCTCCTCAAATAGGAGAAGCTTTCTTCCAAGTGCTTAGCATGTCTGAGACTTTCACAGATTTTATGATCATATCATCCACATAAACCTCTATGGTTGACCCGATCAAAGGTTTAAAAACATTATTAACTAATCTCTAAAACATCACCCCTGCATTCTTTAATCCAAAGGGCATAACTGTGTAATAGTACAACCTCTGGTCTGTGATAAATACAGTCTTGTCCTGATCGGGTTCATGCATTATGATCTGATTATACCCCGAAAAAGCATCCATGAAACTCAGGAGCTCGTAATAAGTCATGGCATCTACCAACAGGTCAATCTTTGGGAGGGGAAAGCTATCTTTTGGACAAGTTTTATTCAAGTCAGTGAAGCTCACACACATCCTCCATTTCTCGTTGGTCTTTTTCACTATCACCACGTTTACAATCCACTCGGGGTATTGAACTTCTCGGATGAAACCCGTTTGCAGGAGCTTGTCGACTTCAATTCTGATGGCCTCCTTCCTTTCAGAATTGAATGTTCGCCTCTTTTGAGGTACGAGTTTGAACTTTGGATTCACCATCAACTAGTGAGAAATAACTCGAGCATTGATCCTCGACATGTCATCATGGGATCAGACAAACATATTGACATTTTGCCTTAATACCTCTATCAACGATGTTCTATGCTCGAAGATCAAATTAGACCCAATCTTCACAGACCTCTCGGGCCACCTGTCATCCACAGTGACGGACTCTATCTCTTTAAATTGCTTGACGGATGACGTCTCTTTGAACTGACTTATCTCCTTATCCATCTTTTTCACTGGTCCCCCCTGCTGATCGCCTTCTACATGTCCTGCAGTTGTTCCCTCTAGTGGGCATTTATGAATACTGATGAGTACATAAAAATGTATGTGTATTAAGGGTTAAATTTATCATTTTATACTTAAAGTATGATTAACTCTCTCCATTTATGCATATTTCTA